>CM039136.1:6338609-6509437 GCA_022036555.1 Microstegium vimineum
AATTTTGAGTTCTTTTTCGTTTGGGAATAGGCAAAGAGTCTATTAGTACGTTAGTGTAGAAGCAGGATGAACATAGCCTATATATATAGGAACTCTTATAGACTCACACAAGCAAGTGGTTCGATAAACAAAGAACTATTGATGCTTGACTGTATATGTACGTACTAATGCTATCCAAAAGCAAAAAAATTATTCCTTGCAGGGTCACACTACATTGATCCACATTGTTACTCTATTACTACCTCCGTTCCGGAAAGAATGTAAAGGTTGTGTGCCCGGTTATTAAAAGTGGTTTATGTTTGACTAAGGTTTTAATAAATGGCATTCACAATTATTGCTCCAAATCAATTGATTATGATAATAAATTTTGTAATTAATGTAATGGTATTTATTTGATATTATAAATAGTAATACTTTTTATTTATAATTCTGTGAACATTAAATACTAAATGCGGTACTATACTGAAATTATATTCTTTCCTAGACGGAGGGATTGCAAATTATAGTACACTTTGCCATATTTTAAGTCAAACTACTTGAAATTACCCTAAATTTATAGAAAATGTACGTGTCGAGATAACCCTGACTTAGTTTTCTTGTTCGTGAAATACGTTTTTATAGTGTATTTATTGAAATTCATAAATGTCAATGTATTTTGCTAGCAATAAAGATCGGTTAAATTTAGAAATGACTAACTTTTAGTACAAAGTGAACTTTCACTTGTACTGAAACAAGTAATAGGTAGAGCAAGCATTTAATTAAGGGTCCCTAGTGCTCAAGTGATTTATATAGGCGGTCAAAAATTTAGTGCTAAAGTGGTTTTTAGACATCCCCTACTACTAAAAGGTGCAAAGTAACTGAACCACCTTTATAAATCTAGAAAGCTTAATGAGAAAACTAAAAAAAATAGCACTTCATGACTTCAAATTTAAATAAAATTACAAAATTTTGATTCCTTATGTGCGCACAATATGTCATGCTTGATTTATAGCATCTACACAAAAAATGCATGATTTCTAAAGACTAGGTATTTCTTTTGGTTTTGACAAAATTGAGATCAAGAGAACGTGCCTCCTGTTTCTTAACGTTAGATCAAGTTTGTATTGCATTTAGCTGGCAACCGTACTGCTCGAGTCTAAAAAAAAATCAGATCATCCATGACCCAAACCCGTCACCAAATCTAAACCCATTCTCCAAAGCATGCCTGGTTAAATCGCCTGCATCATGGCACAGTTGCATGGTACATCTTGGTGTAGCTGCAATTCCTTGGGTTGGGAGGCGACTTTTAGTCATGGATGGTGTTACCAACCGGGACTAAAGAAGTTATCGGTCTCATATGCATTTTTTGCCAAGACTATTGCTCATTTGGCATATCGATCAAATATCTGTCCTGTAATAGTGTGCATGCCCCATCAGTTAGGACTATATATGCATACATCCACTGCAAATATTATTCCAATGCTTGTTTATATGCTACCGTTTGATGCAACCTATGAGGCAATAGTCACTTATATTTATATGTCAGCATAGAATCAGGATGGACGAAGCCATATATATATATAGGCACTCCTTGCTCACATAACTGGTTTCACTAGTTAACCAACTACGCCATGTGGTTCACAAATTAATGCTAACCAAGCCGTAAAACAATTGATACGTTTATTAGCTAAAGTATCATGGCCGACACTGCTAAACTAAGATTTTTGGTGACAACTAATTTGTCTGATGGAGAAAATAACTAAAATATTATAGATCTCAAAAAGTTATATAACTTTGTAGTTGAGGATTTTTTTCATTTGAAATCATCTTGTTAAGGAAAACTACGTTTGAATTTATTAAATTTGAAATTAAAAAATTTGTAATGACCTCAGACAGAACACAAAGTTGTAGATATTAAAAAGTTATACAACTTTGTAGTTGACCACTTTTAAATTAATTTGAAATCATCTTGTCAAAGAAAAGTATGTTTAAATTTCTTACATTTGAAATTCAAATTTTTTAAACAACCTTGGATTGACAAATAGAAAAAATGGAAGTTGTTGATCTCAAAAGGTTGTACACCTTTATAGTTGACAATATTTTCATTTGAATTCATTTAGGGTATCAAATAATCAATTTAAATTTGATTTAGGATAACACGAGAAGAAAGAAAATCTAATATAGTATAGACACTAATGAGTGCGAGGTGCAGCGGTTAGAGGCGTAGTGCACGAGCATGAGGTTGTAGGTATGAATCCCACAGCTGCCGTGAAGGCTCTATATTCAGCCGCCCGTACAACCCCTAAAAATGGCTGCAACCACCCCTACAAATATTCTGTGCGGTCGTAATGCGATGGTAAGCTTTCCACCTCGCTGACCTAGTGATGTTGGAGTCAAGCTGCACCTCTTATTCGAATGCAAACTGGTCACCTGCATCGTCTCCGATCCCTACTAGAGGCACCGCCAACCACATGGACAATGGTTCTTTTGGTTGGTGAGACGAGTGTTGGTCGTTGTAGACTACAGAAAAAGGTTGATTGTGCAGCTTACTGGCATGGTTTGCTATGAGCTGGACGACAGCTTGGAGCCCAAGTTTGTTCCCCCTCAAATTTCTTTGGCGTCTTGGTCCACGCGACAAGTCTGCATACGTCTAATTTGTTCTCCCTCATGTAGAGGCTGTTCTGGTGGAGCTCAAACTCCGGATGTATCCCATTCCCATGGTACAATCAGTTAGCCTGTAATTTGCTATTGGATATATATATCCTGCCATCCAACACATTGTTTCTATGCTACCAATTGACGCAACAGATGGTCTGTTTATATGTCAGTGTAGAATCAGGATGAACTAACACATTGTTTCTATGCTACCAATTGACGCAACAGATGGTCTGTTTATATGTCAGTGTACAATCAGGATGAACTCAGGCCATATATGAACGCTATGGTGGCTCACCTAAATGTTTCACCAACCAATTTTGTTTTTTTGGGGTTATCTACGGTTGGTACGTACTAATGTTTAGCAAACAGGCAAAAACAAAATATATGTGTACACAAAGAAAATGTTCATTTAATAGGCGAGGTACAATGGTAGACGGTCGAGCTAATAATTCTAGAAATGCTACAGAAACTTTAAAATGGTCCCAATGTACGGAAACTTAAAATAGAACAGCCACTGAATGAACGTTACTATAAAGCGCGATGGAACAAAAATGAAACTGAAAAAATAGTGTATGTGTGCTTATCAGAGAGGTGACAACCTAACATCGATCTGATTACCCTTTAATTTGAATAATATGCCATATGCAACATGCATGTTGATTGTAAGTTACTGGGCCAAGAAACTGAGAGGCACACACATATTCTATATTTATAGACACCATATTGACTCTGGCGCACATAAATATTTCACCAACCTATATTGATGTTTCAGGCTACATATAGACATTGGCGGATCCAGGAGGGTGGCTGCAGCCCCCACGTGAGCCTTAATTCTCTATTAGATTACTATAGCATCAGCTCTAAATCACCATTAAATTTTTATTTTATCAATCATCATCTCTATTACTTAGTCCATTTCTTGATTTCATTTTGGATCCGCCACTGCATATACATATATGCGTACTACTACGAACCATGCAAGCACTCGCTTCCATAAAAAAGCAAGCACAAATAATAGATACATCTATAGAGTTTTCTAAACTGCCATACACCGCCATCTGTATTGTTTCACTACTACATATTTTGTCATCACCTCGGCCACTTTCACCAACTTTTTGTGTTAACCGTATTACTAACCTTTTGTGAAATGATTTTTTGCCATAGTTCGTGCAAGGAACCGTTGGTGAAAATAGGGGCGATTATCACCGCTGGCTGCTAACACGAGCCAGTTGTAATAACCTATCATTATTACCCGTTTGATTTACCAACTGACCATTATTACCCGTTTGATTTACCAACTGACCGTGGTGCACTAGTAGAAAAAAGGTTTTTGCTGGCGCCCCAAAAAATAGCACAGACGGTTTTAATTATCGTGTGTCAGTAGAAATAAAATGGTTACGAACCGCCACTGGAAATCGATTTATACATGCGGTTGTCTTAAGAAATCCGCTCGTAAAAATACTTGATTTCTACATATGATTTCTTAAGACAATCGCATGTAGAAATCGATTTTTACAGTCGGATCCTTAAGAACACTAGTACAAAAAACATTTTTAGAGGCGGTGGTAGAGGCATTTATACAGGCGGCCAAGCCCACCGCCTGTACTGGGGGTCAGTACTAATCGGGGGTCAGTACAGGCGGCGGGTTTTCACAGGCGGCTCACTTTGTCAGCCGCCTGTATTAATCCGCAGAATAAAATCGCGTTTTTAAAATAAAAAAAAAGAATTAAATCCTGGGACAAGCACAGTATTAGTCGCGCATTTTTTCGCGTAAAATTCGCGAACGCGCTCCGCCGGGGATTCGAACCTGAACCTGAGACCTCACCCTCGCGTGATACCTCCTCTACCACTCCACCCATGACTCACTTGTGTCTAAATTCGTTAGTACTTCTTCATATTCTATACTAAACCGAGTGTAAATTGATTGTTTGAGCCACTAAATGAATTCAAATGAAAAAGTTGTGAACTACAAAGTTTCATGACTTTTCGAAACCTACAACTTTCGTGTAGCAAGTTTTTTCATCCGAGGTCGTTTACAAATTTAAAATTTCAAATTTGACACATTCAAACGTAATTTTCGATGACAAGATGATTTCAAATGAAAAAGTTGTGAACTACAAAGTTTCATAACTTTTCGAGATTTACAACTTTCATGTACAAAGTTTTTCCATCAGAGGTCGTTTACAAAAATCAAAAAAATTAACTCTACAGGTATTTACACAGGCGGTTTATAATGTCAGCCGCCTGTGTAAATGGTTTTACCCAGACAGTTCTCTTGCTGGGCCCACCCTATTTTTTGTACTGGCGTCATGAAATTGTGAACCGCCTGTGAAAAAAAACGACGTGGCAACAAAAATGATTTTTCTACTAGTGGAAATCCGCCACTAGAAATACCTCGGCACTGATTTTTTTTTATTTTTGGTAACCGACCTCGAATGGAAATACTTCCTAAATAAAAGTTGTAGATCTCGAAAAGTTATGAAACTTTGTAGTTTACAACTTTTTCATTTGAAATCATCTTGTCATCGAAAACTATGTTCTAATTTGTCAAATTTGAAATTCAAAATTTTATAAACGACCTCGGATGAAAAAACTTGCTAAATAAAAGTTGTAGATCTCAAAAAATTATGAAACTTTGTAATTTACAACCTTTTAATTTGAATTTGTTTAGTGGTTCAGACAATCAATTTACACTCGGTTTAGTATAGAATGTGGTGAACTAAGTGACTTATGGATGAAGTGGAAGAGGAGGGATCGCGCGAGGGTGAGGTCTTGGGTTCAAATCACCACGAGAGCATAGTTCGCGATTTTACGCAAAAAAATCCGCGACCGACGACTTGAGACGGAAACAGGCGGGCGGATTACTAGTGGGCTTGTCCCAGAATTTAAATCTTTTTTTTTAATTTTAAAAATACGATTTCTGGACAACCATATTTATAGGCGGTTCATTAAGAAAAACGCATGTACAAATGCGTTTCGAACCGTCTGTGTAGTATCGTTTTGTACTAGTGGTGGTCGCCCATTTTCATCCCAATTTGTTTTACGAACCGGTGGTGAAAATTATTACACCAACGGTTTGACTTATACCGCAATCATTAAAATTCATAACTTCTCCAAACAAAGTCAGATGAAAACAAACTTCATATCAAAGTTTGTAGCTGATGACTTTTTCATTTTAAATCATTTATGATCCTGAAATTCTGTTTGAAGCTCATATTTTTAAAAATATTTGTTATTTGCATAAATGACCTCATATGGAAAATGACAAGAAATAAAATTATAGATTTTGATGAGATCTACAACTTTGTAGTTGTCAATATTTACATTGGAAATCATTTATGGTCTCAAATTTGTATTGGAAGTTTTAATATTTAGCAAAAAGTAACAATGGATTTAATTTTTGCAAATTGCTTTGGGATAGACATCTTAGTCAAAAACTTAAAAGTAGCAGTTCAGGAAACTTCATCAGTTTAAAAACTCCAAAACTTTTATATAGGCGGCTTGATAGAACTTAAGCGGTTGATATAGCTAAGGAAAACCATAAGAGTGAGGGATTTCCATGTATAGTAGTATTGGCTTTGGCAAGTAAATCAAGGACAAAAGAAGAGGATATTCAAAGTTCTCTGAGTTTGATGATAGTAAGTTATGTCACAAATAGGAATTCATGGCTTACTGTACCATCCAAACTAGGTCGTGGTGATTTATAGCGCATCTACCAAATATATTTACTTGATATTAAAAAGTCAGCAGGGTATTTCTTTTTGTCTTATTTGCCAAATTGTTTCTTGTTTCTTAGCATCAGCATGTGATCCTTCAGACCAGGTATTTCTTTTTTGGGTTTATTTAGCCGAATTGACAGTGAGACCACGAGCAGACCAATATATAGAGGGAAATGATCAAGTCTGTACTGCCTTTTACCCGCTGGCAGGCGAACTCGATCATCCTGTCGAATATTAATTTGTCATGAAATCCTAACGCATTCAGCAAAAAGCAGCTACAAAATATCTTGCGACACATGTTTTGCTTCCAGCAGCTACGAAAGCATCTGTAGACCGAATGGGGTTCCTTTGCGTTTCTCTCTTGATTTGTCTCTACACTCGGTCTTTGGAGACACCAGAGGACCGTGACTCTGTGAGGTGGACACCAGCATGGAACGACTGCAATATCAAATTCCCTCGCCCTCTCTTTGCGTCAGGCTCGGTTGCTGGTCGCTACCTCTAAAAGTTTGTTCCACCCTCATTGGTGAGGTCTGTAACTGTAGCTGGAATTCCTGGTACATCCCATGCCCGGCCAATCATTTAGGACAATATGCAAGCATTTTCCTAATGCAAATAAGACATGAATGAAACATATTGCTTCTGTACATGCTAACAATCGACATAGCCTATATAGGCACTGGTTGGGTCACATAAGTATTAATTTCACCAACCAATTATGATGTTTGGTTCGCATAAGTATTTCTCTCTTGATTGCCTCTCCAAAACATCTAGTGGCCAACTGCTATATATATGCTCCACGTCTTGAAGAATGGATTTTCAGCCACAGTCATCTTCAAACCCACCTCTCTGAAAAATAGGATCAAGTATAGAGGTTTGCCTCAATTATAGACGGGCACCTATGAAATTTTGAATTTTCATGATGATGACATAATTGATACCAAAGTTTTCAACATGATTTACAACTTTGAGTTGACAATGTTTACAAAATGTTTTTATTTGGGATCAGGCTACAATCGTTGGCCAACATAAACTGCATCTGCTCCTAATAGCTTGAGTCCTCAGATCCACTGGCTGGGGAAAAATACAAACGATGAATATGTCAAGTAGCGAGGCAGGTCAATCTAAGTCTATAGTGCCAATTTTGTTCTCGTTGCCATGGTAATTTGCAGAAGCATATGGTGCATTTTAGCTGTTTGATCTGCTAGTGGAGGACACACTGGCATGGTTGGTTATCTTCTTCACTGGGTGAGGATCAAGGATATGGCGTTTAAAGATTGTACATTGTTGCATAGTTGTAGTGGTGCAGCATCACTACAGAGAAAATTTTGGACCTCTTCTTCGCTTTAACGTCATGTTTTCATATCAGAGTGCACAATTAGATCTAGACCTAAACAGATCTATAAACCGGTGAACGCGGAAGAATAATCATCATATAAAAATATGCAAACGAGAACACCATAGGCATGATATTTTTTAATGAGGTTCAGCGATGTGCTTACATCTGCGCGGAGTATAACTACAAGCGCTTCTCCTCGTATAACAACAATTACACATATTTTTAGCATCATAGGCTACATATATTTATTCTATACATATCTAACATTCCCCATTACTTGGCACACCATCAAAGGAACCAACGTTTTGAGGATTAGCCATTCCCATATCCTCCTACTACGATCCAATCATCAAGGGGTGGAGTGATGGTATGTCACCTCCGTCCCTGCTCCCTCACCCACAATCAGGAAAGGACATCAGGTTCTCCCTCACCATTGTCCTGGTCTCCAAGGGATTGGTGTCCCCACTAGTAGATAATGGACTTTAGGTTCAGCACATTCGTGCTGATTAGAGTTGGGACCGGGACTAATATGAGCATTAATCCTAGTTCTAAGTTTCATGGTTTTTGAAGGATCTTTAGTTCCGGTTGGTAACACCAACTCGGAGTAAAGATCCTACATTTGTCCTAATTGACGTTACGAACCGGGACTAAAGGTCTTGATCCTTTAGTTCTTTAGTCCTTGATCCTTTACGAACCGGAACTAAATACCTACTCAGATGACTAAAGGTAGACTATTTAGTCCTGGATGGTAACAGTAATCCGAACTAAAGATCGCATGAGGGGTTAGTTCAAAAGAAAAGCATCCCAACCAAATTTACATGTGTTATGTAGTTGGGGTGCTAAGCTACATATGAGGCAATGCGTTAGGTCTTGAGTTTGATTCGAATCCTATAGGGCGCAGGGGTGGAATGCATTATTTTTTTTACCTAGGAGGGCCTTTAGTCTCGGTTATGGCAACCGGGAATAAAGGACGGCGCCTCTAGTTCCGGTTAAGCCCATTCCCAACCGAGGCTTAAAGCTAGTTCATTTTTATGTAGCTTCACATGAAGAAGTTATAATTTTTTTGTTTCACAACTATAATAGTTTCCTAGTTGGGAATCTAGAATGCCTCTCTATGTAAACATGCCATTTGGGACCGTAGATGATTCACAAATACTGCAAATTTAAAGGACTACTTCTCTAAATAATCAAGTGTCAACAATTTCTTACTACCAATACACCCAAGATTTTAAAAATGGATTAAATGATTTAGGTCTTTTTTTAAAAAAAGTTGCATTGACAGAACAATTTTATATTGCAAACCGCAACAAAAGTTAACTCGAAAATAAACCCCACGGTATCTGCCGACTAGACTGGAGACAAAACACATTATTTCTTAATTGCTGCCCTTTTTTATTTCTCACTGTCTACAGTACTTATCTGGAACTGTAGTTTTGGGGACTTATGTATTGTTTTTTATAAATAAAGGTATTATTATTTTTCTTTTTTTTTATTTGCTTTTTGTTGCCCAACTTAATTACTCTGGCAGCACACCCGGATCATATGCAGGCTAGCTCTCAGTCACGCACAACATACGCGCTTGGCCAACTACTAACCCATCAATTAAGATGCTGATGATGCATGTTCGCAGAGATCTACCAGTTCACCTACTGTCCATACGTGCTTGCAAAAAGACAGACCAAGCAAATGACGGCAACACACAGATGCTTCTAGTGACATCAGAAAAAAAAAAGGTCTGGTTTCTAGCTAGCTAGTCACTACGGCGCTGTGCATCCCACTCCCATGACGGCTATATATATGAAGCATATATGTATTTTTGCATCTGGAAGTGTTTTGCCTCGAAACACACATTGCTGTTGTCTTATACTACTAATCGATGCAGCAGACGAAGGAAGGACATAGATTGTTTATATGCATGTCGTCACTGTGGAAGCAGAGGATAGATAGACATATATAGATTTTTTATGAATATATGTATATTGTTTCCTTTACGATTTTTGACTGCTTTGTGTTGACCAATTACTCATACTCTCGTGGCTCACACACACAGCATGGCACACAGGTTCTGGATCAGATGACACGCAGCACACACACACTACTGACTGAGGCATTCAAGTCATGACTGCGCTGGTCCATCCTCTTGCTTGATATGATCAACTGGTCATAGCCATATGACCTAGTGAGCTTATTCTGGTCACAAACACAACTGCTCTGTTCAGCTGCACGGACGAGCCGCGTTGAACCTCTCCATTCGGGTGAGTTTGCAGCTCGGGTTAGCCCAGTGGGTTACTGGGTTGCCCGCCGCCGCTTACATCCCTGCACACTCCCGGCGCTTGCATCTACCATGTTCCATCTTCAGGCCCAGTCATTAGTGAAGCTACAACTCCAGATGCATCTCACTCCCATCGCACAATGACTGATCTGAGGACGACTCTATGCTTGCGATTTTGTACGTAGCTGCAGATGTTTTGGCTCAAAACATGCATGCAGATTAATTAGATGTATGTACTAAACGATAACAAAGGAGAAAACTTATTCCTTGCAGGGTCACACTACATTGACCTCATTGTTACTATATTACTACCACTGTCCATGAACGAATGCAACTATATATATAGGTTGCACGCTCGGGAAAAATGGTTCTTTCTTGACCAAGCAGTTTCTAATAAATGGTATTCACATTTATTGCTAGAAATCAATTGATTACAAAAATGCATTTCGTAATTTAATCAAATGGTATTTATTTGATATTATAAATATTAATACTTTTTTTATTTATAAGCGGTCAAACATAAAATACTAAAACATGGTACTATGCTGGAATTGTATTCTTTCCTGAACGGAGGGAGTATAAATTATAGTTCACTTTGCCATATTTTTAGTCAAACTTCTTTAAAGGACCCTAATTGTAAGGAAAATGTACGTTCCGACGTCTCCATAACATCGGTTAGTTTTCTTTGTTCGTGAAATATGTTTTGATGGTGTATTTATTAAAATTCTTAAATGTTAATGTATTTTTCTTTAAATAAAGATCAGTTAAATTTAGAGATCATTAATTTAGTACCCCCTTCATCTCAAATGATAAGACATCCCAAAAATTTTGGAGAGTCAAAAATTTTAAGTTTAACCAAATATATATGACAATATACTAACATTTATGATGTCAACTAAGTATCATTAGATTCGTTATCAACTATATTTTCATAGTATGCCTATTTGATGTCATAAATCCTTATAGTTTTCTCTATAGTTATTGGTCAAATTTGAGATGCTTTGACTCTCCAAGATTCTTAGAATGTCTTATAATTTAGAATAGAGGGAGTACAAAGCAAACATTCACTTGTACTGAAACGGTGTAATAGTGTAATTTGATGTTCTTACCTCACCTTACAAATAATAATGTAACCTCTGTAATCCTCAGCCTAAACACCGTAATTAAGGAACCTTCTTGAGGCCATGAGAGATGAAAACATAAAATGCAACTATTCTAGCACGTTATTACAGCCAGGAGGACAAGAGCTTCAGATATACCTCCAAGTCATGAGGAAAATGGAACTATTCTTCCTAGGTATTACAACCCAAAGCATCCCCAACTCCGACAATGCCGCCAAAGAGGCAATGCAAGATGCATGCTGAAGAAAGCAGATGATCAGTCTTTATGCCTGCCACCAGATGTGCGTTCTATGAAATCTTATACCACCCGTCCATAATAGTGGAGTTCAAGCCACCAAGGCTGATAGATGAAAGGAAGCAACTGGAGGCCATTACGAGCTAGAAAGCATTGAAGAAACAAAACTAATGAAGCAAATAAAGAGCCCAATGGTACAAGATAATCAACAACAATTTGTACACACGTCAGGAGTTTGCACACACCACAAATTGAAATGGCATCCAGAGAGGGTGAGGGGAAGGTTTACAATTACCCAAGGATGATCTGCATGAGGGAGTCTGTGGGTCTGATAATGACCCAAGGGTACTAGTAGTGATGGAGAAAGGTCTTTATGAAACGATTCTACTGGCCAACCTTTTAACAATGAATTTGTGATAAGACGAGGCAGGTCAATCTATATATGATTCAAAGAGGAGTGACGGTTCTGGTAGCCGTAGACATTAGCCCAAGGACATGCTGCCTAAATCTTGCATATATTGGTAGAGACACCGGCTTGCTTGGTGAAATCGCCTGCCTCTTGCAGTTATCTCCACACTGATTTGCTTTGGCATCATGTTCCGATCCGCCACTATTTGCCACATCCCAAATTCATTCCATACTCATACAGCTGTTGTTATTCTGGAGATGGAACTCCTGATGCATCCCATGCTCATGATATACTAATTTAGGACTTATGCTTTGCAACAATTTCCTACTGCAAATATTATGCCATGCAACAAATTCCTTGTATGTCACGGATTGATGCAAAAATTTATAGAAGCAGGGATGCACATAGGCGATATTGGCACTCTCAGGCTCATATATAAAGTCTTTCGCCAACCCATATTGATGTATGACGATATATATATATGCATTTGTGTAGCAGCGCTAAGTAATCAGGCACCATTTACGTAGCGGTGCACCTGTGCGGGCTGTCTTATTAGCCACTGGGCCGGCCTGCAGGGCGCTCTGGGCCCCGCAAAGGAGGGAGCAGGTGGGGAGCTGATTTGGCCTACTGGGCTTCCTGGCAGGGAGGGGCAATGCCAGCCATCCAAAAAAAGGCCCAGGATAAAGAGAAGACGGAAATTCCTTTCTTTCCTTTTGTGTAAACTGATTTTCAAAAGAATTTTTAATCTATTTGAGTTTTTCTCAAAACTAAACAAGAAAACAATAAATATGCACAGCAGCATGAATTCAGAAACATGTATCTAGACTTATAGTTGAATTTAATTTAATAAAAATATTAATCCCTATGTTTGAAGGGAGCGTATGCTATGAAAACCTACTATGCAAACTACGCAAACTCTAATCAAGCGCATTCGATGGTTTCAGATGGAGGTCGGACAATTATTCACTTAAACTCTTCCATCAAAAACTTCATAATCACTTAAACCTAGCCTGCCCCGCTCCGTTACGTCGATCTCCCCTCGGCGCCGTTACGTCGATATCGTCCGCGACTCGTGGACTTCCCTCGGCGCCACCGCATCTCCGTGTGACGCGAGACTCCACGAAGCGGGCGATCGGCCTCCAGCAGCGTTCCCTGTTCAGCCTACTGTGCCTCCACGAGGTGTGGACGTCGGAGGCAGGCTCTTGACCGGCGGTGGGTACAGCCCCCGAGGCCCCGAGTCGTGTCGCGTCGCGTCCGCACCACCAGGAGACGACGGTCCTCTCTTTGTGGCTCCGTTATGTCTTGGAAATTTGGATTCAAACAAATGGCTAATTCTATTAAAGGCCAATGGCCGAACAGCTCTACGCGAATGGTTCTCGGTAACTACCATTAATCATGTGTTCATGCATGTGCCCCTCTCTGTCTCTGTCTCTGTATTTCTTTGAGAATTAGTCAGAGCTCATTAATCAACCTGCTGGAGTCCGAGGAATGCTGCTGGAGGCTGAACAGTGAACAGGAAACGCTGCTGGAGACACAGTATGAGACAGATCTAGGACCTATTGCCCCTCTCGTGGAGGCACAGTAGGCTGAACAGGGAACGCTGCTGGAGGCCGATCGTCCCTTCGTGGAGTCTCGTGTCACACGGAGATGCGGCGGCGCCGAGGGAAGTCCACGAGTCACGGACGAGATCGACGTAATGGCGACACCGAGGAGAGATTGACATAACGGAGCGGGGCAGGCTGAGTTTAAGTGATTAGGAAGTTTTTGGTGAGAGGGTTTAAGTGAATAATTGTCCTATCTCAATCTGAAACCATCGAATTAGAATCGTGTGCACTTGATTAGAGTTTGCATAGTTTGCATAGCTCGTAGGTTTTCATAGCATATGCTCTCATGTTTGAATGCATTAAATAAATTAATTAGTGCATTAATTTTAGAGTGTTACATTAATCATAGTGGGGGCATGAAGGTAATATAAGACTGAATACCTAAGGAGTAATGCTTAATTTAGGCCTTGTCCATTAGTGCATGAACAGTTTGCAAGTTTGACTATACGAACAGACCACGCCCTTCAATATATATAAATTTCGGTGTAGTAACACCGTAACAGACCATGCACCATCCGTGCGACACTGCCCCTATGTCATTGTGCGCACTCATGGTCATTCATCCGAGGGCAAATGATGAATCAGGCATGGAGTTTATATGCCCCGAGTCCCATAATGAAGCCAAGAGTCATTGATACTACTTCCGTTCCTCGACCGAACCCGTCTTGAAATCAAAATGCAAATTTCTAAACATCGAACAATTTGTGTACAACCATGACATCAAATATACAAACATTGTCCTACAAAAACACATGTTTGCTGCAAATAGTTGCAATTTTGGAGATGGGGTGGTTCCTTTGCTTATCTCTTGACTTAATTACATCTACAACAGCTTGCTCCATAAAAAGCTCTGCAACACAGTGCCAATCCTTGCATGGTCGATGGCTGGTTAAATAGTTTGCTCCATGTATAGGATCATGGAGACATGGACACACGCATTAGACATGTGGGGATTGCCGCATGTGAGGCACTATGAGGCATTGAGGCAGTGCCGCATATAGAATTTTTTGACCCTATGCTTCACTTTGGTGTCATGCTCTGCTACTGGTCGTCACCACAACTCAAATTTGTTAGATCCTTCATGAGAGGATATATCTGAGTGGATATAGAATTCCGGATCGAAGGACCGAGAATGGCGACCAGAGGGGAGTGAATGGGAGGCTCAAATTTCTCTCGAAATATTCGGGTCACTCTTCCCAAAGACTCAAACTCAGTTGCTGGGTGCTCAACCTCCCCCGAGCAACGCAAGCGGGGATTCAGACGAAAACGAACAAATGAAAGCTCACCAGAAACCCCCAAGAAGAGTTCTCAACCCCTATGAGAAAGAGGTAAGAATTTCAAGCAAATCAGGTAGAAAAACAGGCGACGGACGCTGAACAGCAGGGCGACGGACGCTGAACATTAGGGCGACGGACGCTCCAGGGCAGGGCGTCGGACGCTGGCGACGGACGCTGAGGCGAGCGTCCGTCAGCCTTCCAGAGAGCCTGACAGAAGCTGAAAAACGGCAGAGGCAACGGACGGTCGGCGACGGACGCTTGGAAGATCGTCCGTCGGCCTACCCGAGAGCAACACAGTGCTTCACAGCACACACACAACCTGACGGACGCTAGGCGACGGACTCTAAAGAGCGTCCGACGCCAAAACCGAAAGACGCCGACAAGCCGAGCGACAGACGCTGACGTCAGCACGTACCGGCATCCGACGCAAAACCCTCGGAGCGTCTGACGCCCCCGACAGAAACGCACAAACCTCGAAAAACGATTTTCTCCTCCACCAAATCTTCCCAAATCTTGACCAAATGTTCTCCACTAGCAACCCAACTTGGTAGGCATGATTCTAGTGCTATGGAGGAGCTATCTCGAAGAAATCATGGCTCAATTTGGTGAGAATTAAAGGAAAACAAGGATTTGGGGAAAAGGGGCAAGAACGAAGAACACCGCAAAGAAATCGCCCGATCTACGCACTCGTAAGGTTTGAGGGAAATTCCTTCGGTGCAAAAGATGCTCCTCACGAATACGAACAACTTGGTTCAAACGGATTTGCAAGAGCTACTCCCCACAAAGAGAAATCATCTCGGGAAAAAGAGGGAGCAAAAGCAAAACGCGAAGGACACAAGCAAAACGGGGACACGATCAAGAAAGCGAAGCCACCATGGCTTACGGAGGTTACGGTCTTCGATTCCTCGCAACAAACTCAAGTTCTTACAGAGGTTGGTGAAATCAACCTAGGGATCTCATGAACTAGAGAGAGGGTAGAGAGAGAGAGTTGGGGGAAATGATTAGGGTTCAAGAGATGGGATGAGGATACCCCTTCATCCCCTATTTAACAGGGTTTTGGCTATTTCCCAAAGACCCCCCTGATACATGATCGAATTACCTAGCCCTAAGACATTGTAATCCAAGTCGATAACTCTCAGCCACTCGTTTGAATGGACGGCCTCGCTTCCTGCCGGGAGTTGCCATCGCCTCGACGCAACCTCTAGGATTCTGTCACGTGTCATCCCTGCTTCCTCGGAAGCTCCGCCTGGGTTTTGAGGCCCAAACCCGCGAAACCCACCATCGGTAGCTTTCGGCTCAACTACCGAACCCCGAGTTTTGAGGCCAAAACTCAGAAACCGTCCTCCGATGGTTTTGAGGCCCAAACCACCAAACCGCTCGACTCGTGTCGCCTCGTCCTCGCTCGACCCAGCTCCGAGTCCCCTGAGCCTCCTGCTCGACTCGCTCGCTGACCATCTTGACTTGGCCAACACGGTCTACCTCCATGTCTTGTCGCGCTTGCCGGTGCCAAGTACTAGCCACCACAGCTAGTCCGCCGGCGCCCATGGTCCCTCAGTCCGAGCCCCGCTTCTGCCCTTCACCGCTCTCAGTCCATCGGCACGGCAAGCCTCTACTCGACCTTCTCCACGCCATTGACCACTGTCACTAGGCATAGTATCTGCACACCACAAGCCAATAGACATGCACACATTTTCTTTCGCAAAGATTAGTAGTAAGTCACTCAAACTGAAACGCTCAAGTGTTGGGCAATCACTCATCACAAAACTAAACATACATGGGTACTTATCCACCATGTGTTCGCACAGATGCATCTCATGCCCATGACACACTAATAGAGTACTATATTTAATAAATTTCCCATTGCAAATATTATTCCATGCAACATATAAGCCATAGAGTTTTACTCATATGTCACTCTTTTACGCATAAGGTGTAATATATATCCACTCTTTAGCGTACATAAATTATATCACCAACCAATTTAGTTTGATGTTTGACAGTATGATATACTTATACTAGTGCTAACCAAACAGACACAAAATATAAACTTTTATACTGCCATATATCAAGGAAAAAAATAGCCTGCTATTTTTGTCGCTATAGCCCGAAATAGTTTGAAAAAAATTGTGCCGCTATTTGCGTTCATGCACAATTTTACTGTTAAAGTCCGCTAATTACGGTTTATAAAACGCTAAACACTTTGGCCTTAACTCGCTATTTAAAACATGGCCATATATATATAGGCACAAAAAATCTTCCTTTTGGGCAGACTAGAATAATGACAGATAACAGATGTGTCTACTACTTTCCGTGTGACTGCCACGCCACGTCTGTGATTTGGTTCTCCTTCCAGGTTATGCTCCTTGTGTCCATAAAGTTGTTCAAGTTGACAGTTCTAATGCCCTCAAGTCCCACCGATCATCAAAAGGTTTTAATTGTTCGTATAAATGCAATTACTTAGAAGTACTTCTGGGTACATGAATTACCCTGTTTCATTGTTCTGCTTCCTCTGTTTAACCATTCGACTGACCTTATCACTGAGTTGTCCAAGTAGATATCTTTCAACACATTGAACTATGATTTTCAGTTGATCAGTGGTTGCCATTTCCTCTTTCTCTCGATTGGTGTAAAAGGTCGGAAACTGTAAACATCCATTTCAAAACCTACTAACTTATAATATGAAAAGCCAAGGTTCAAATTAATGAAGCAAGAATTACGACATTTGTCTTCTTTATTATGTGTGTGGAATTGTAGAGTGTGCCTATAACAAAATATAAATAAAGGGAGCATCTAATTAATGCTACTATAGAAGTGATTTAGAGAGGCAGTTTTTGAGCCCTTCTCCCGTGGAAGGTCTGTAAATCGACCCTTTACAGAGGCACCAAAGGAATGGACTAAGCCCCTGTAGGCATCTATTTGTGTGGTGACCTGCCTCTATAATTAGTTTCAAGAATTTTGCAATGGTAAGCTCCCACTTGCCGATCTAATGATGTTAGGTTAAAGTTGCTTAGCAGAATGCAAACTGGTTACCTGCACCGTCACCAAAGAGCTCGAGTCCTACTGCCGGACGGCCTGGACAATGAGCACCTGTGCCTCTCAGATGGCTCCGTATTGGTGAGTTGGGTTTTGGTCGCTTTAGACTCCAGCACAAGGTTGTTGTGCAGCTCACTGATATGGTTTGCTACGATGTGTGGGAATTTTGGCCCCTGTTCTCCCTCAAATTGCTTTGGCATCTTGGTACGCGCCCCTAGTCTGTACACATCTAATTTGTTCTCCAGATGCATCCCATTCCAATGATACAATAAAATGAGCATGTAATAATTGCCTCTTGGATGTATACTGCCATGCAACACATTGTTTCTACGCTACTGATTACAGCAACAGATGAGTCACAGAGTGTATTTATATTTCAGTGTAGAAGCTGGATGAACTCATGCCATATATGCACTCTCTGGATCACCTAATTGTTGCAGCAACCAATTTGTTGTTTGAGGGTATATGTTGTAACTCTGGAAAAGCTACAGAAACTTGAAGAATTGACCAATACCAACTTTTTAAGCACTCTCACAGTGTCCTGTTTGCCGTAGAGGAACACTAATAGTTCAGAGTAGCTAGATAGCTCAGAGTACACTGAATATATATGTTGTTCAAGTAGCTAGATAGCTCAGAGTACACTGAATGTTTGGTCCATCTGGAATTCCAAATGCCTCTCACTCTCAGTGCATGAAACTGGAACACATGTCCACAATAGTTTGGTGCAGAAAGCCGAGCTTCGAACTAAACAGGATAGATGTACCAGAATTAATGTTTTCCTTCATATTATGGGTGAAGCAATGCAGAGTACTAATGAGAACCAATAAATAGAGGAAGCATTTAATTATGCTGGACCCAGTGTAAGAACATATATATATATATATATATATATATATATATATATATATATATATATATATATATTGTTTAAACAAATTGTCCAGATAAATGACTGTGCAAACTAAAAAAGAATTGTCAGTTAATGAATGATATTATTACAAAGCGCAACACAATAAAAAATAAAAAATAAAAAATAAACTGAAAAAACACTATATCTCCTTTATCAGAGAGGTGTCATTATGTATTGATTACCCTTTAATTTAAGTTAGTTCCTTTTTCAGTTTCTCGGTCTCTAGAGCACTTATATGGAACCAAAAAATTGTGGCATTATCTATTGATTATTAATAAATCTATGTTTTATTTTAACTTTTTTAGACTGCATTATATAAGTTGTCAGATAACTTAATGTACACACCTAACAGGCAACATAACTAGCTTGGAGATGTCTACCAATCCACTGTACTGATGATGCATGTGTCATTCCGATCATGCTAACAGACTACCTCTCTTGCTGCTCCTGAACCCGTGCCATGAATCCACCATGGACTGGCTGCACACACCTCCATGGTGGCATGTCCGATTCAAACGACACGCGTCCTCTAAGACCATGGCTGCGCTGATCGGCAAGCACTGCTGATCTTGGCCAGTAGCTCATATTCCCGTGTTGCAACACAGGAACTCCGGATGCATCCCATTCTCTTGGCACAAAGATTTAATTAGGACTATAATTTTGCAGCTGCAAATGTTATACCTCGACCAAATGTGTTGCTTGTGTCTCACTGATGAAACACGGAGTCTATTTATATGTCATATGGTGGACGCAGGGATATATGGACTTGAACGAAGATGGAATATGACCGAATCAATTAATGCTTACTTGCCAGTTTACAAGAACATAGGGACAGACACAGACCAGCTGCGTTCAAAATAAATTTCGGTGTAGTGCCAAACCTTGTGCCTTCCGTGCGTAGCGCCTGCGTGTCATTGCGTACATGTACACATGGCCACTCACAAGCCGGTTTGGAGTTTATATTATATGCCTCAAGCTGCAGAACTAATACATTCAAGTCATTGACATTTCTTCGACCAAAACTAAATGCCATTTTTCAGCCATCCAACAGTCTCGTACAATTACAACGACGGCATTGAATATTCAAATATCATCATACAAAACACATGTTCTGCTGCCAAACAGTTGCAAGTCTGGGGATAGGGTTCCTTTGCCTCTCTTGTGTTGCATCTACAACAGCTAGCTCCAAGAAGCCCTGCGAGCTGCAATAATATAATGGTGTCAACGCGCGCCAGCATGGTTGACAACTGGTTATAGTTTGCTCTGTGGAGAGGATGTTGGACACACGTGTTGGGACTCTGATGCATCAGACATGGTGCAGACACTACCGACAAAGTTTGGACCCTATTGTCTGCATGCTTTGTCGGCATGGGCTCAGCTACTGGTGGCAACAACTGAAATTTGTTTGATCCTCGAAGAGCTGGTGGTCTGTTAGAGCTGAAACTCCTGATGCGTCCCATGCCCTTGATATATTGATGCAGGACTATATGATATGCAACACGTTGTTTGTTTGTCACCAGTCACCGACTCATGCAACAGATGAGGCATATAGATCATATTTATATATGGACATGGGCCGTACAGGTACTCTTTAGCTTGCAAGTATACAGAGTTATGGACACGGCCAAGGGCATGATTTGCTTCTCCTGCCAGCACAAATGGAAAATTTGTTAGATTCCTCTACATAAGCTTTTAATCGTAGAGGTAATAGTATTAATTAGGAATCTCCACTCTGTCCGACACAATATTGATAACTGTGTATCATAAGTTAAGAAATATAAAAATTATAGGGTCTTCATCAAGCTGACATATCTTAAATACTGGACAAGCATGGCCAATGCTATCTGATTTGACCGCGGCCACAATCCTCTCCGCGTGCGTTAGAAAAACAGTTGTAGATCAGCAATTGCCAATACTGAACTACGATTTTCAGTCGATCAGCGTGCGTATAAAGTTGGAAAACCTCCTAGTATATTAGTAACATGGAACGCTAAGGTTCAAATTAATCAGGCAAGAATTACTTCATTTTTCTTTTTATTATGTGTGGCACAGCAAAGTGCATATATAAAATAGAGGAGCTTCTAATAATTAACAGTACTATATATAGGAGTGATTTGTAGAGAATTCAAAAGTGATTTACCGAGATGGTTTTATTAAAGGCATTCTCCCTACCACAACATTTGTAAGTTGGACCCTTCAGGGGTTGGTTGGATTAATCATTCCCCAAGGAGCAATTAGTTTATGTGATCCTAAATCCGCAATGGAAGTGTACAGTAGAACCCTTACAGCGGCAGCAAAGGAACCTACTCTGCCTTGGTTTTTGCGGTCGCTGGACCATGCCTTTGTAAATCGATTTCAAGAATCATGCTATGGTAAGCTCCCTATTTCTGATCTAGTGATATTGGGCTAAGCTCGCGCCGTCCGCCATTGACAATGAATACCTGTGCATCCCAGACGGCTCTTTCTTTGGTGGGCTCAGTTTTGATTGTTGCATACTCAGAGGGTAAGGTTTGTGCAGCTCATATTGGCTCCATCTTCTACGAGGTCAGAAGGCATGTTGGCCCCTCAGTTTTGTTATCTCAAATTGGTTTGGAATCATGGCCACCGCGGATCTCCACACCATCTAATTTGTTCTCGCTCACCTGAAGGGTTGTCCGGGTGGAGCTTGAACTCTGAATGTATCCCTTTCCCTTGAATAGGTTGCAATCCATCAGTGCTCCATGCTACATAAGGAGGATGAACGCCCGCTCTTCAATGAAGGATGCAAAAGATGGGATATTTTGATTATGTCAGTTTTCACAAATTTTGGTTGGAACTTCACAAACCGTATTGGTGTTTAGTTTTGTCTTATTGTCGCCAAGTTCACTAGTTTAGCGGAATTTTGTTTTGCTTCTAGTTTGTTGTGTTTGCCTTATGACTTTTTTTTAATGTGACGCTTAGTTATGTACCATTATCGAATAGTAGAGGCTGGAACTTTATTCCCTTATAAAAAAATATTTATGTCAGTGTAGAAACAGTTTGAACACATGACATATATGATTGCCTAATTGTTTCACCAAACAATCTTGTTGTTTCAGGGTGCTATATAAAGCCGAATCAAGTTTCCCTCACCAAAAAGTATCTTTATGCAACTATATATGCATGGTTGCATAGGACAAAGGGCTTGAATGCTCAGATCACAAACAGATCAAGGTGGTGTGATCTGGAAATAATGGTTCGCTACCCGAGCCATGTTTTCTCCTGTCAGTGTGTGCTACTCAGGTCATATATGAAAGGTCAAGCATGCCTGGAGGTCAGAAACCCGTTTGGACACTACTGCAGAAACTCAAATCAGTGCCGGTTCAAAATCACCCTTTAGTGGCGGTTTTTGAACCGGCACAACCACTTCGACAATGATGAGGCCATGCCATCACTGCCGGTTATGCCAAACCGGCACTGATGGCTCAAGCATCACTGCCGGTTCATGTTACAAACCGACAGTGATGCTTGCGCCATCACTGCCGGTTTGTCTCACCAACCGACAGTTAAGGTAGGCATATCACTGCCGGTTTTAATTGAATCGGCAGTGATATTATTTTTTAAATTGCATTTTATTAATTGTTTTTATTTCCATTTTATTTTTCGTGGAGGTGTTTGCTATCGAACCATTTGATATCGATGTGAATTGAAGCTGGTTATGGACCAGCGACAATACAAACCCATCACACATTTATAATAATTATTACAAAACATCCAAACAAAACTTAAAAGTATCGAATTAAATGTCGCATTACTACAGTAGCCTTTTGAGGCGGTCTTTTCCGTAGTTCTTCTTGAAGTTCTCACTCTTCACAATGGCTAGAGATCATTTTCTATACACTATCTCGTCCAGAATAAGAGCTGCTATCTCCTCTTGAAATCATTTTATCTCAAAATCTAGCAACCTGTTGTGGTTCTGATCTTTGCGCTGTAAATTGATACAAGATGATATTGAGATGCACATACGTAAGACAAAACAACATAATTAAAATGAGACGCCTACGTACCATGCCATTTCCTATTCCTAGTTTTGCGTCAAAGTAGGCAAGCATTGCCCACATCACATAGAACCCGCATTCGTTGTTCGTCATTGGTTGATCTAGGGTCTTGACCCCCTCCATGTACTGCACTTTGAATGGGGCTCTCCATTTCTTTTGCATCTTAGGCTCCACATTTTTCTAATCAGGTAACGCCTTCATTCTATGTAACAATGTAAATGAAGTGTGAAGGCTGAGGACATTAATTACAATATCATATGTGATTGAAAAGTGTTGTGATATTAGGTTCACTTACTTATTTAGCACTGTGACTAGGGGGTCGATAAGCTTAAGTGACTTCTTCCTTGAGTACCACACCTCGATAGTTGAATCTTTAAGACTGATATCTATGAGGACGTAATGGTTGCTGCAATCACAAAGTCCATGTTATTGAATGACATATCAAGAAAATAACACTTAAGTAAGGGTCGAGAACAAATACTCGCAGTTGTAGGTTAGCAATGTGTTTGTTTTCTGGATTGAGAACATTCTTTCAAACTCAATCTTCAAACTTTTTGATACATAGGGATCTGTGAGACCGGCTTTGCATGTTGTCTCATTTACATAGATGGGGTCCAAGAAGTCAAAATTGCTCTTTCGCTCTTTAATGCAAAATTTTGCTACAGACCTACAAAATAAACATGGGTATATTCAAATGCAGATCACGTAGTTTATTATAACGTTGTTAGGGTATGGTACTTACAGAGTCCATAACATCATAACCTGCGCATCCAGCGAGCGCCGTTGAAAGAGTTGAAAGAGGTCTTCATAATAAATAGTATGCACAACTTCTTTAGGATGATTAAAAAACAAACAGGAAGGGATGTCTACTTCAAAGGTTGCAATCTTGTCTTTGCTGCTGTTACTATCTATGATGTAATAATCATGCAACTGTCGCATGTAATTTGTTGGCAAATTTTTATACTCTTCTTCGCTAGCGACCATAGGCTTGCCTAGTTGAAACTTGTATACAACTTTGGAGTTTTGAAATTCGATGCTTCCAAAATAGAGATTTTCGGTCTCCTTCATGCTTATTTTCATTTCCATGGCCAAGTTTTGTATCCGTAGCTGTTCTGCAGTGTGTATTTCTCTACCTCTTTCTAGATTACCCGGATTTTTGTTTTGCCTTTCAAACTGGCTCTGTGATAAGTACTCAGGTATATAAGCCAATCGTTCAAACAAGGCAAGTTTGGCAGCCTTTTCTGCAATCTGATCTCGTAGAATAACATCCTTAGTCGGCGCTGGCCTCCGCCTTTTACTAGTCGTCTTGGGATCTTTACCAACCGAAGCTGATGACCTCTTATGTTGCGAAGTCGAACCTAATATAGAGCTAGGCCATCGAGATCCCAGTCCTGAGGACTTTGAAGCTGGTGGTGGAGGAGGAGGAGGAGGAGGAGGAGTCTTCTCCTTTGGCGGTGGAGAAGGAGTCTTCTCCTTTGGCGGTAGAGAAGGGGTCTTCTCCTTTGGCGGTGGAGAAGGAGTCTTCTCCTTTGACGGTGGAGGAGGTGTCGGTGGATCTTGACGAGGAGAGAAACCTCTTCGCGGAGGCGACCGAGATGATTCACTGTCATCCTCATCATCCGAAGATGGCTGCTCATCTAGCTTGATGAAGCGTTTGCGCCAGGCGACATGAGTGCCCATGTTGTGAACTAGACGCAGCCTATCTTCCTCCACTGGGAAATCAATATGTATCTTATTGTACTTCTTATTCAAGATCTTATCAATGCTGACCCTGGCATACCCAAGTGGCACTAGCTTGCCATGAATGACGTTCTCTCTAGGAAATGCTTGTCCGACAGCCACCTTGTCTTTGGTCCACTGTTGACGGATGTACAACCTGACATTCACAGGTTCTTTGATGTCGTCCACCGGATGAGGAGCATTGACCTCT
Organism: Microstegium vimineum; assembly: GCA_022036555.1. Classification (NCBI taxonomy): domain Eukaryota; kingdom Viridiplantae; phylum Streptophyta; class Magnoliopsida; order Poales; family Poaceae; genus Microstegium; species Microstegium vimineum. The sequence continues at coordinate 6,363,109 of CM039136.1, forward strand.
TCTTCGTCAAGCATAGGGGTTGAGCCACAGCTACTGCGGCCCTTGCCGGGCACTGGGCTATTCAAAGCCGGGATTGCATGCGGCCCTTGACTCGAACACATGGTTTGCATAGCGCTCGCCACTTGAGCAGCTATCCGTGCTTCCAAGCTCTGTTCTAGCTCCTCTCGCATCCTTTGGAACTCCTTTTCTCTTTGCGTTCTAGCCCTCACTCGGCTCCTATAGGAAGCGGATTCACCTTCAAATGCTTTCTCCCAAGGAACAACCTCGGATCCTCTAGTGCGACCGGGGTGCTCCTTGGTTCCAAGTGCTTGCGTGAGCACGTCATTTTCTCTATCAGACTTGCGGGCCCCTCTATGCACTTTCTCAGTGATCGTGGAAATCTTCAGGACGAGATCGGTGACGGGTTCAGTGCTGGCGGAAAGGCTCCCGACAGCATTGTATTGTGCCCCCCTTGCGAGTAGGTAGTTCACTGATCTGGGCTGCCAATCGCTTGTCTAGGTTCAGCATATGGCTAGGGCTCCAAGGTCTTTGATCCCCTTGCTGGTTGTCATCGGCTCCTTGGTCACGTTCAGCACCGCCACCACTAGTTGGATCCTGTGGCGCTTCGGTCGCAGGGCGACGGGTGGTGAATCGACGCTTAATTGTCATGTTTCTGGACATGAATTTCGATTATTGGTATTCACTAATAGGTAGATAGATAAGTCATAAGTATATAGATAAGTCATGTTATACAAGTATATAGATAAGTCATGCTATACAAGTATATAGATAAGTCATGCTATACAAGTATATAGATAAGTCATAAGTCATAGCTATACAAAATGTGTCTCCACGAAATCTCCATAAGTCATGCTATACAAGTATATAGATAAGTCATGCGGTACAAGTATATAGATAAGTCATAAGTCATCTAATCTCTATATATCTAAAGACATCTATCTATCTATCTCTCTATCTCTCTATCTCTCTATATCTCTCTAATCTCTATATCTCTCTATCTCCACCTATCTATCTACCTCCCTCTCTATCCCTATATCTATCATGTCATATAATGTCTCTATCTTTCTATCTCTATTTGAATCATGGTAGCCACAATATGAATCATGCTAGCCTCTATCTCTCTATCTCTCTCTCTTTCTCTTTGTAATTTGAATTATTGTAGCCATAATATGAATCATGCTAGCCTCTATCTCTCTATCTCTCTCTCTTTCTCTTTGTAATTTGAATCATACTAGCCACAATATGAATCATGCTAGACTCTATCTCTCTCTCTTTCTCTTTGTAATTTGAATCATGCAATATTTGAATCATGCTAGCCACAATATCTCTTTCTCTCTCTCTATCTCACTGATTTCCTTATGGGTATTCCATCGAACACCTTGTGGGCGGGTTAGTAGCTCACTAAGAGCAAGCTTTCGGATGGCCCCAAGCTCCAATCGCCTCGAGCAGCAGCAGTCCGGTGAAGCAGTGGGCGAGCAGCGAGCGAAGTCGTGGGCGACCAGCGTTGGCTGTGGCGGCGTCAGGCGGCGTGGGTGGGCGGCGTCGGGCAAGCGCGAGAGCTCTGCCGGCGTCGAGGTCCTGAGAGGCGTGCATTGGCGGCGTCGAGGTCGTGGAGGAGCCTCGTAGCGGCGTCGAGGTCATCGAGGTCGAGGGGGGCGGCGGCATCGTGATTTGGCGAGCTCTCGGGCGGCTAAGTGTGGAACGGGCGCGAGTCTGAAAATTTCAGACCGCGCCCTTTCTTTATATAGTTGGCCTCATCACTGCCGGTTCCTATTACAAATCGGCAGTGATGTACCCTATCACTGCCGGTTTGTAATAGGAACCGGCAGTGATGAGTGAACATCAGTGTCGGTTGGCTTAAACCTGCAGTGATGGTAGGGACATCACTGCCGGTTAGTTGTTAAAACCGGCAGTGATATGTGAGTTTTTTAAAATTTTCCCTTTGCTTTAGAATTCAAATTACTCTTGATTTTTTACTATAACTTGAAAAATTACAAACATAGAAGTTGCATAATTCTTCATTTTATACAACTTTTGCTGAAGCAGCATATTCAAATTATGTATAGTTTTTGAATTCCCTTTTGAATTTGAATAAGAGTTTAAAATTCAATTACCCCCTTTGTAATTACTCCAAAAATTTGAATAGAAGTTGAAAATCTTCCAAAATAGCTTTTGCTAGTTTTGAGGAGCTCTACATTATTGCTTATACACTCAAGGTCTAATTCTTTATAGTTTTTGAATTCCCTTTTGAATTTAAATAAGGGTTTAAAATTCAATTACCCCCTTTCTAATTACTCCAAAAATTTGAATAGAAGTTGAAAATCTTCCAAAATAGCTTTTGATAGTTTTGAGGAGCTCTACATTATTGCTTATACACTCAAGGTCTAATTCTTTGTACTTTTTGAATTCCCTTTTGACATGGCATACATCAATCAACAACGTGGTACAACTCAACAATCTCTACAACTCTATATGATCTCAAATTACTAAAACAACATTTCATTAAGGATTACATAGTTTATGATACTCTAACTATTCACGGTGCAGGCACGATGATGGCCTCATCGTGATCACTCCGGAGGTAAGCAGGTTCGTCACCCTCTTCAAGGACATGTAGGGTAACGTCCGCCCCAAAATGAGTCATTTCTTGATAACCTTTGTACTCTTCTTCGTCTGTCACTTCGTCGACACCGACAATCTTCCTTTTGCCTTGCAATACTACATGTCGTCTTCCATTTGTATTGTTATCCCTTGCATAGAAGATTTGCAAAACATCCTTTGCAAGGACGAAGGGGTCATCTCTGTATGCGGTCTTGGATAGATCAACGGTAGTGAACCCATCCTTGTCGGTGTTGATTTCATTCAGCCGAACCCACAGACAATGGAAAAGAGCAGCTTTCAACTGATGTCCATAGTCTAGATCCCATATCTCATCTATGAAACCATAATATGTTGCCACCACCGTGACGTACTCATCGTGGGCGTCGAAACGAACACCACTGTTTTGGTTCGTGCTCTTTCCGTCCTGTTTTTTTGTGTAAAATGTAAAACCATTTATTTGATATCCTTGGTACTTCATTAGCGTAGTCGAAGGTCCGGGGGCTAAGAGATCTAGATGACATCCCGTCACCATTCCTAGCCTTTGGCGTCGAAACTAGTCACCGAATTCCTCCTTATGTTTTTTCTCAAGCCAAGCCTGTGACCTCCCTATGTGCTTACTTTGCAAAAACTGCTTGTGCTCATCAATGTATGCCATCACACCGTCGGCCTCCTGGAGAATAGCGAAGTGTGCTTGTCTGAAGGAGACCACTTCGTCTATTTTGACAGCTTTCTCACCTATTGTTCCTTTGCCCCCTAGTCTTCCATCGTGATGAGATACTGGAACTCCGACCCGCTTGATGTCTAGATAATATGTGGAAAACTCAATAGCCTCCTCTGTTGGCCATCCTTCTACCATGCTCCCTTCTGGTCTGAATTTATTCCTAACATACCGCCTAAAAACTTTCATCAGCCTCTCGAAAGGAAACATCTGGTGTAGGTACATTGGGCCAAGGGCTTTTATTTGATCCACGAGATGAACAAGTAGATGCACTGAAATGTCGAAGTAAGTCGGTGGGAAATGCATCTCAAGCCCGCATAGAATCTCAGTTATCTCCTGCTTCAGGTGGTCTAGCTTGCCCCCTTCAATGACCTTTTCAGAGATCGCGTTGAAGAACGAACACAACTTTATGATTGGAGCGCGGACCTTGTCAGAGAGGATATCTCGCAGGGCAACTGGGAGCAGCTGAGTCATTATGACATGACAGTCATGGGCTTTCATAGAACCATAGTTAAACTCAAGTTCTCTTATGTTAACTAGCCTCTTCGGGTTCTCATAGTAGCCACTCGGTACTTTGAGATCATTGAAGAAAGAAATAAGCATTTCTTTTTCCTCCTTTTTCAGTGTCCATGATGCCACCGGAAGTTTCAAGTGGCCATCCTCAAGAGTTACTGGGTGCAACTCCTTCCTGAGGCCCAGATGTTGCATGTCCAAGCGTGTCGCGAGAGAATCCTTGTTTGTTCCCCCGGTGTTCATCAACGTGTTAAGTGTGTTACCGCACACGTTTTTAGTTATGTGCATGGGATCAAGACAGTGACGTACACTCAAAAATGGCCAGTAAGGTAGTTTCCAGAAGATTGATTTTTTCTTCCAGATACTATTGGTTGGCGCTGCTACTGCCCCCTCCCCCTTCCCAAGGACAATATTTTTGAGTTTGCTTAATTGTTGAAGCATCTGTTTCCCATCTCGATACTTTAGAGGTCCACGTTTCTCAGTAGTCCCATTAAAATATTTTGTATTCCCGTGGTAAGGGTGATCACGACGTAGGAACCTATGATGTCCCATGTAGACCATCTTCCTGTTTTCTGATAGATGTGTAGCATCAGTCCTGTCCAAGCACTCGACACACCCAGCGTATCCTTTTGTCTTCTTTCCAGACAAGCAACCTCGCCCTGGTAGGTCGGTGATTGTAGCGATAAGTACAACCTTTACCGTGACATGTTCTTTTTTATACTCATCCCAAACATCCTTCACACACGTCTCCCACATATGTAGTAGTTCATCAATCACTGGTTCTAGAAGCACATCAATATCATTACCAGGCTGTTTTGGTCCTTGGATTAGTAATGACATCTGGACGTATGACCGTTTCATACAAAGCCAGAGTGGAAGGTTGTATATACATAGTGTCACTGGCCAAGTGCTATGATTGATTCTAACCTGGTCAAACGGGTTCATCCCATCCGTGCTCAAAGCTAACCACAGATGCCTTACCTCTCCACCGATGTTCTTATAGAACATAGTGTTGATAGTCCTCCAGTACGACCCATCGGCGGGGTGCCTCAACATTGAATCTTTCTTTCGCTCTTCGCCGTGCCAACGCAACAACTTAGCTAACTTTGCATTTGCAAACAACCTATGCACTCGTGGAGCTATAGGAAAATACCACACGGACTTTACAGGCCCTCCTCTGGTCTTGCTTCGATCATTTGATGGCCCTTGCTTGTATTTCTCTCCACGGTACAATATGCAGTCGTTGAAACACGCGTGGATTTTCTCAACCTCGAGGCCAATTGGGCAAATCGTTTGCTTCGCAAGGTAAGTCTTTTTTCCTAACTCGATACCCTTCGAGAACAATTTATGTAGTATACCTAACAAGTTATCGAAGCCTTTATCACTCAACTCATTCGTTGATTTGAACTCCAATAGCATGATGTTGACTTCCAGTTTGCTTATTGGGCAGGCCGGATACAATGGTGTTTTTGCATCCTTTCTCATGATCTCCAGTTTTTTCAACTGTGAAACACTAAGGAATCTCTCATGCACATCATGTAGAAGCTGTGAAATTCCATCATCTTTCTCTGTGTCGTCAGCTAATGTATTAATAAACACATCATCATTGGTAGGCACATATTCTGTGTAATCATGAACAAGCAATAATGCATTCAGGGATACACTAGGCATGGGCACATCATCATTGCTTTCTTGTGCAACATTTTGACCAACCTCCCCATGCAAAGTCTAAATAGTGTAGTTCCTCATGAACCCCCTTGTGATCAATTGCAATCGTATATGCTCCATGTCGCCCCATTTTCTCGTATTCTTGCAGTCTTTGCATGGACAAAATACAAGATGTGAGTCCCCAGTATTGGCTCTGGCTCGCTTGATGAAATCGTCGATGCCCATCAAGTATCGTGGGTCTGTACATGACAGATCGTATATCCACCCTCGAGCCATGTCTGCACAAATAAAATGGGCAGGGCAGAGGAAACATAGGAACATATTAATAAGAGCCTTTCTGAACAATATTTTTTGATATAATTTGAATTTGCTCGCGCTATAAAAAGTGAGACAACAAACAGATAACAATGGATGCATGGAGTATTAAATGTAAGTATTAAATGCATGCATGGAGTATTAAATGTAAGTAATAAATACCGAATCTATTCCACATCCCATCAAATTTTTAAATGCATGCATGGAGTATTAAATGTAAGTAATAAATATAACTAATTATAATTTTTATCCATAATTTTCGAGACGAATCTTTCGAACCTATCTACTCAATGATTGGACAATAATTACCCAATAAAAACAAAGTGCTACAATTTTTCCAAGTAATTTTGGATCTAAAAGCTAGAAAAAATAGACATAAATTACAACAACCCTAGCTCTTCTTGATCATGAAAAATAGTATAGCTCTAAATATGGATTTACAAAAAAACAATGTAAACCAACAATTCTAAAGAAATATGTTTGTTACTAACCAAGAGCAAGAAGATATGAGGATCCAAGAGTGAAGAGGAGTCAACAATGGAGTTTAAGAAATACACTAGCCATAACAATGAAGAGAGGGAGCTCCTCACGCACTGTTCTGCACTGTTAGGACAGAGGAGAGAGAGGAGATCGAAGCCTTTATACTGTACATAACATCACTGTTGGTTCTAGACACGAACCGGCAGTGAAACACTCTATCACTGCCGGTGGGTGGCTTGAACCAGCAGTGATAAGACCGAGAGGAATCACTGCCGATTCAAGCCACGAACCGGCAGTGATGTGGTGTTTCACTATCGGTTCAGTCTCTGCCCCCAATAATTAGGGACCTGTCAGAGCATGAACCGGCAGTGATGAGGCATCACTGCCGGCCCAAACAAAACCGGCAGTGATGGACCAACAGTGATTGCCGTTTCTATAGTAGTGGGAATCCTGTCCACCGATGGGGAAGGTTTTTTCATGGCTGGCGGTGGCGCGGCACACATGCACGCAAACTGGCCAACTGCACTTCCTCCGAGCAGTAGAAAGTTGTACTGCCATGAATGTGTGACCATCTCGGACAGTTTTGTGTTTCATTGGTGAGCTGGGTTATAGTTGTTGCAGACTGGTGCAAGGTTGTTATTAATTCTTAATCTGGTTCAAGGTAAGAAGACTGTTTGTTTGGTCACTTCACCCCCGGCCTGAAGTGTATCGTGGAGACACTTTAGGCACATTGTTGCACGGTGGGCATAGTGCATGCCGGCAGCAGAATGTTTCTCTCCCCTGAAATTGTTTTGGCGTCATGGTTCAACAATTGTCTGCACACATCTAACTTTTTCTGGCCTTGACCAGACAGTCCTGATAGGAGCTCTAACTCCAGATGCATCACATTCACATGATAGCATCAGTGACGTGTAATTGCCCATGCAACACATTGCTTCTATACTATCAACTGATCATGATGCAACATATGAGTCACATAGTTTATTCAGCAAACATAACTTTGACAGGTGCACAGGGTACGAAGCTAACAACTCCAAAAACTAACCGTTCTTCATCACATCTGCGTCATATTCATCTCTTTGCTAAGCATCATAGATGCCTCTGCATTTCTTTGGTTAGCTGCGTTTTGGTTGTTGCAAACTCTACGCAAATCACTGCCTTCATCTGCTACCAGGTCAGAACAGTTCAGCTTGTCACTTTGCCGTCTTGAGTGTACCGTGGACATGCTATAATACTGCACATAGGCACAAATTCTTTCCCCCTCAAATTGGCTTGGCATTATGGTCTGCCACATGTCTGCCCACTTCTAACTTCGTGTCCACAGGCTGTCCTGGTGTATCCTGAACTCCATGGATTCATCCCAATCCCAGTAGACAGTCAGTTAGCACGTAATTGCTTACTGGATCTTGCAGCACATTGGTCATATGCTACCGATTGATTGAACAGATGAAACACAGTGTGTATTTATATATGTCAGCGTAAAAGGTGGAATGGACAAAGGCTATTATGCACTCTGGATCACTAAATTGTTTGACTAACCAACTTTGTGGCACACCGTTAGATCGTGAAGCTAATAACTCTTAAAATGCTCAAGAAACTTGAACAATTGTCCAATACAACGCGGCTTATTAAGCTCTCTCACAATAAATGCCCTCTCTTTGTTGCAGATGAACACATGTAGTTGAAGTTGGATAGTTGCCATTACATAGTAGCACAACCACAGTTCGATGAATTCCTCTGTTCCTCTGTACCACTGACCTTAGCAGCGTGTTTAGTCATTGGGAATTATTTTCCGTCCATCAGTAATTCCCAATGGCTCTCACTCTTATTCCATACTGGAACATTTGTCCACAATTGTTTGGGCAAATATTGTTCTAAAATGGTACAAATGACTATCGGAACTTAAGATGAACTTCCTAACAGAGTACGAGCACAGTGGTTTGCCCCCATAAAGCAAACAACTTGTGAGCAGCAGGAACTAAGGCATCTGGATAACTTCTCTCCTACGTGCACATCCAACAGGCAACAGAAAGCTTGCAGCTATATCTTCCATGCTGACACACGGACCTCTTCCATGCTAGGACTTATGCGACCTAGTGCCTGATCACACACTTTAAATGTACGTATGACTCCTGTCGATGCAGTGCCATCCCTGGGAGGGTGCAGTGGGTGTGACTGGCTCAGACCCAGCCCAGAATGGGGCCCAAATAAACCCCTTGTATTGCCTAGCTACGAGGCCAAAAAGAAATGCCGAGCGACAGCTGACTATCCCCTTCCCCGAATATTGATTCCTGATCGGCGATTGAGCTCACTCAATTTGTCTCTCGTGTCCCATGTGTGACATCGCGACATTAGCTTTTCTTAGGAGGATTGAGCTAACCACCATTTGGCTCACAGCACCAGGCGTCTCGGTGTTTCTTGCTGACGCAGTCATTGAATGGCTGGCTGAACATTCTCCTGATGAACTCGATGCAGGCATCTTTAATCAAATCAAGGCTTCCAATCCATTCTCACTACTGTCGATCCTGCCCAGTATGCACCTACATGTACCACCAGGACTGCTAGCACAGCAGGAAATCCGGATGCATCCCATTCTCATGGTACAACATATAGGACTATATGAGTGTAATTTTGCAGCTGAAAATGCCATGCCTCGAAATGTGTTGTTTGTGTCTTACTGAGCCTTGCAATACACATGAGGGACAGAGTCTATTTATAATTATATGTCAGTGTAGGAGCAGGATGGACTACAGAGCCAAAGAATCGATCACCAAACAGTGCCCATGTTGGCAGTCAGGTCATATATATGAGAAATTCTTGGCAAACATAAATGTTTCGATCACCAAACAATATTTATGTATGTACTAAATCTAATCAGCAGGCACAAATAATATATCAACATCTGGTTTTACATAGCCATATTTGGGCACAAAATTGTTCCTAGGACAGCGCCGCAAATAAATAATATTGTTTTACATACCAACGGAATACTTTGGGCTTCTTAAAATATTTAACCAGTTCCATTTTTTTTTATGCAAATTCAATTCCATTTTTTATAATTAGAGAAACCTAACCATCCATCAGGCTGGCTAGCTGTGTGTGGTCATTGAGGCCAGAAACAATTTCATTTTGTAAAAAATGCCATCCATAGGTAGAGGTTAACCACATATGGATACTCAAAAATATTGGATTCTTTAATTTCCGTTCCAAACACAATACATGATATGAACATGTATGGTTTCCGTTACAGCAATTATTTGAGAAACCAAAATGAGCCTAGCTGATGACAAAATGAAAGCACGCTGGAGTCAGGTCTAATCTGCTGCAGTATTTTGCTCACTAGATCAGAAGAGTGACTTTGTGACATGGTGCAGGTTGGAGTCACGTACACACTTTGCTGCTGTTTCTAATTTGCAGGGAATGAAGCTTCCATGGGCTGTCATATGTCTTGCTCTTGTGTGCGTGTTCTGAATCTGGAACTCCAGATGCATCCCATTTCCATGACTCAAGCTAGGTTCAGGACTATATAGAGAAACTGCATGCTGTTATGCCTCCTAAAACATATATACTCCTTGTGTACAAGTTAGCTAACTGATGCAACAAATCAGACACACGGTCCATGTTTATATAATCCAGCATGGAAGCAACATGCACAAATGCCATATATATAGGGACACTCTGGCTCACAATCAATGTTGATGGTTGATGGCATATGCATGTACTAGTGCACACAAAGGAGTTTAAATATAGTTTTATGCTGCATAACATTGGCAGAAAATTATTCATTGCATTGGTAGGGCCCCATGTAGTAAAGTGGTCCTTGTATCTACTATATATTTAAAGGAGTAAAGTGCACCAACGGTCTCTAAACTTATATTGTTGTGTCATCTCGTCCTCTAACACTACTGGAAACTCGAATTGTTTCGTGGGTGTATAATTTTTCTGTGCGTTTTTCTTATAACTCACGAAAAAATTGGGTTTTGTAATATACATATAGAACAATGAGAAAACCCACAGACAAATTATATGTTTTTTCTGTGTGGGGGAGCAAACACACGGAAAAATATAAATAAACACACAGAATAATTTGTATTCATCTGTGTGTTTTTCTATACACACAGAAGAAATATAATCACACACAGAAAAATTCAAAGGACCACTAGGATTTGGTGTCCGCGCCGGTCGTTTTGGAGTTCCCGCTTTCCGTTTTGGCGTTCGCACGTTCTTAGGAAAAGTAAAAGTAATAAATATACTAATTAATAAAAATAAATAGAAAATAGAAAAATCCTATCCCTAACCTGGCTGTTGCGCCGCCCCCAACAGGCCAACACCCTCACACACGCGTACACACCCTCACACACGCAAAGGGCCGCCGCCGCCGCCGCCGCCGCAGGTCCACTCCCATGCCATCGGTGGCCTCTAGATCCGCGCTTCCGTTAGCTCCCCGCCTCTAGACCGCACACGGAGGCGAGTCTTCTTCAACCTCCGCCCAGGCGCCGATGCAGCCCCGCGCCGGATCTTCACCACACTCGCGCACCCACCGCCTCGACGCCCACGCAGCCACGCGCCCCTCCTCCACCATCGCCCTGCGCCCGCGGGCTGCGGCCCCATCGCAGCTGGGCTCCGTGGCGGCACCTCCGCGTCTCCCCACGACGGCGAAATCCGGGTCGCCCTTCCCTGTGCGCTGGTGTCGCCTGCCATGGCCGCGCTCGTGTGCAGATGCCATGGCCTCCTCCTTCCCTTCCCTCACCCCTCTAGTATCCGCTCCGACCCTGCCGCGCCGCCCCATCTCCAGACCCCGTCCTGGCGCCACCCCGACAACCTGGGCGTCCAGATCTGCAGCGGTAAGCACACAACAACAGGCATGCCTGCCCTTATGTTCCCTTCCTTTTGTGTTAAACTGAGCACTAGAACCCTAAATTAAGCTATTTGGCTATTTGTAGATCTAAACCAAAGCGTATGCTTGTATGAGCAAAACATGTTTGGATCTAATTAAACCCCAAGTGTATGGTTTTGGATTTGACTGCTTTTGTTAGCTCCATTGAGATAATGAGTCTGCAACACTTCTATTGGATTGGGATTACCACATGTTGCTGTCCTTTGTGAGATTGTGGATGATGCAAATGGTTTCGTGGCTTTGCTAAAAGGGAGCATTTGACGAAGATTATATCTATTGCTTTCAATTATAGGATCTTAAACGATTTAGATTGCACAAGTTTCTAGGACATGAATAATCACGAACCTTTTATTATAGCAGACCTTATCTTATGGAGCTGTGCAAGTTGAGATATCAAAAGACATGCAGCTGGTGCATTTTGATTTGAATAGGTGAGACATGAGACTAGATATTGTATTTAGATGCACAAGGTTTTTAAGCTTTGGCAAGTTCTGTTTTTGTGCTTGCAGAATCAATCTCATGCAGCATTTTTTGTGCTTGCAGATTCAATCTCATGCAGCTGTATGCAACTGCTGCATTTTAGCTTTCATAGGTGAGACCAAAATGTGCCTCTTCCTGCCCCTGTGAAATGTCAAATGTGGTTATTACTTATGAATGCTCTTTAGTTTAAACGTTAGTTGCTGGATTCACGAGTTTTGATTGTGCTTCTGTCCTAAGATTAAACCAGAGTGACAGTAGGCTCAAACTAAAATGTAGCCTTGAAGTACTATTGTTGTTTAAAACAACTTAATGTCTGAATTTTGTTCAGCTAGCTCCATGTTTTTTCAATGCTCAACTTCCATGTCTCTGCTCAATGTTGTTTTAACCTTTTCTTTGTCATGTTCAGTGTATCATTGCAAACTGAAAGAACTACTGTGCTAGGAGCCTATTGGAGATAAATCTGCTAAAAGGTACTGAATTATTGAGGTAACTGCTTTTAGCAAGCTATATAAATACTAGCTATCTTCTTGATTCCTACTAGCTATATTCAGTTAAATACTAGTTATGCAGAGCTTTGGCTTCGGCATGGAGGAGAAATATTAAATATAAATGACTTGCTTTCCAGCATAAATATGTACATTATTGCGTTAAAAAAACAGTCTTCTGTTGGATAGTGGATGGCTGTAAAATTACGTTTTTTGACTCGGTTATTAGCTACGCGTGCGCTAGCTGTTTGCCATTTCTGAATTTTACAAGAACTGTATACGGTAATGTTTTATTTATTTCCCCGTTATTTAGATAATGTCAGTTTTTTTCCTATTCCTTGCACTGAAGCATATCAAAGAGAGTATTGTGCATTGTCAAAGTTCAAAAAAGCGCTAAGCGCTAAGCGAGCGGTGACCCACCGCTTAGCGCTTAAGCGTCCTAAGCGTTGCTTAAGCGTTTTGTTCTGTAGCAAATTAGATTTATGTAATAGGCTGCCTGATAACCTGAGAAGTAGCACACACATTAGCTAATCGTATTCGTGTAATAGGCTGAAGACAGGGCCATCTGGCCAACGTTAGTGGGGAGTGATGGGCTTTTGTTTTGGGGTTGGGCCATTGGTCTCCATCAGCCCATCACAGCAGAGAGGAGAGGCCTTAGGGCACACAACACAGGCATAGGACACAGCCCATAGAGCACTCCTCTGCAAAGTATCCGCTCTCTCCCCCACTTCTGCTCGGAAAGCAAGCAATGGCGGCGGCGCTCCGGCTCCGAGTCTCGAAGACTGCGGGGTGCTCCCTGGTTCCGCGTCAGCCTGCCATCAGTGGCACGCCGGCTCCCCCTCCCGCCTCCCACTCCTCGGTCGGCGGCCCTGTGTGCGCCTCCAACTCCTCCACACCCCATCGGCGGCGCCTAGCCCTGGCCGCTGTGCTGTGCGCCGCGCGCAGGCAGCGGGAGCCGGCAGCCGCTGCTGCAACAAGACGGCGCGGCCGCCCGCAACTCCCTGCTCGGCAGTTCCCTTCCCGGCTCCCCGCTCCCCCTCTCAGATCCTGGCGCCGCTTAGGGACCGCTTATGGCCCGAAGCGAAGCGGAGACCTCGCGCGTAGCGCTGAAGCGCGCTTAAGCAGCCGCTTAATACCGCTTTTCTGAACTTTGTGCATTGTATACATGATACTACACAGATCAGCACTCTGTTCACACGAAAATCTAATGGCTGAGCTGCCAAATTGAAAATAGTCGTTTCGCTAGCTGCTGGTTGGTTGTATGCATGTTGATCAAGTAGTAAATCTTCACAGGTGCATCATTGTTGAATACAATAACAGTAAGTATCATGCTCTGTCTTAACAACTCCTGCACTCCATCATTGTTGAATGGTGCTCCTTGAACTGAGGCTGCTGCCATGCCTCTATCTTTCATATATACACGTATTAAGCAAAAGTACATGAGGCCATCTATGAATTATACCAACTAACAGGGTCAAACTGGCCATACTACTTTAGCCAAAATCTACAATATCTGCTACTGTTCTATGAACATGCATAGATGAAAAGAAAGGAGCAGTTCCTGTTCTTATACTTCTATGATAAAAGAAAGAAGAGTGGAGAGCACTATTATCTAACATAACCTTCCATTCTAAGAATAAATAAAGACAATTTTGTTACCTCTTTTGTGTAATGCTGTCTTAGTGAATCTCATGATTAAATTGTGACGTGTTGCAGGCCTTGAATCCACAGATTGTGAGCAACAGCCCTGCTCCGATCTCTTCACAACAGCAGCATATCTCCTAGCAACAAGCCGCAACACAGCTCGTGAAATGGAAGAGCTACGTCGTGCAAATGGGAGGCTAGAACGAGAGAATGTATTGATGCTGGAACATTTAGACATCATCTATATGTATGTAGCCTGGATGCTATGAATGGATGTGCTGAATATTTGGACCTCATCTTTATATATGTATGCTATTTCTTTTGTGGTGATGAATTTTCTGTATGGACAATTCATAGTATAATATGATATTCCTCAAACTTGTTTATCTGTGTCATTTTGGTCTCTAAACTTATTCATATATGTCATCCCAGTCTCTAAACTTACAAATCGGCCGTTTAGATCCTTAAACTTGTTCATTTGTGTCAACCTAGTTGAACAAGTTTAAGGACCTAAATGATCGATTTGTAAGTTTAGAGACCGGGATGACACAAATGAATAAGTTTGAGGACCTAAACGGTCGATTTGCGAGTTTAGGGACCGAGATGACACGGCACCACAAGTTTAGGGACCGGTGGTGTACTTTGCTCTATTTAAAGTGTCACTACCATTTGTACGATTTGTTGTTTTGCTATCAATTATAATATATATACATGATACCAAACAAGTACACTTGTATTCTACTAGAGGTAAATTGGAGTCCGCGCTACGTTATCACTAATAAGTCATAACTTCAACACTGCTATATGTTAACACAAGAAGAAACTTTGTTTCGGTGTTGTCAAATTAAGAAAACGATATCTGATGGCGAAATGACCTAAACCAAAATTCTAGTTCCTGATGAGAACAACAACCATGTAAAGTTGACAACCTTTTCATTTAAATTAATTTAAGCATCCAAAAAATTCATTTCAAAATCCCGAATAGTGAGTATGAGGGGAATATACATGCACTACTTTAGATACCATTAACGTTTAATGGTGTGGTAAGAGTAGCTACACGTGAGGGTACAGGTCCAAATTCGATTCCCGCTAGTGCGCGCGTGCGTAATTAACGAAAAAGCCACATGACTGATGTCTTGCGACGCGCGACCCTTTGGCTGACTGGTTGGGCTTCTCAGGAATAAATTTTTTTTTGCTGTTTTTTGCCTGATTTTGGAATTTCTGGTAACTCCATCACAGCCGGTTGTTGGTACACGAACCAGCAATGATAATGGTTCTTATCCCCAACGCTTTCATCATCGAAGGTCCAAAATATGTGTTGATGAGTGGTACCAAAACTGGCGGTGATGAGAGCTTTTGATCAGGAGGTGATGAGGAATGTGTAGTGGTGGATACATAATTGGTTTGTATAAGTTACTTATTGGTATTAGTCAGCTCTTTGCCTGCCATAACTCCATATCTATCGGCATATATATTTATTTGTAATCGTTCAAAAATTTCTTCAAGTTAAAATGTTATGTACACAAGATTTGTGGGAAGGAACTTTAATGTGATGTAAATGGATTTCCAAGTAAATCTCATATCGTGAGCACAAAACTTTAATGTATATAAAATGTTTGATATAATTAATTTGTATGTATGATATAGAGGTTAGTAGTTTCAAGATGTATGTATTATATAAATTTAAGATTGTGAGCACAAAACTGGCGGGAAAATTAAAATTTGAGAAAAGATGGGAAAATTTATACTAGTTGGAGTAAAGAAAACCGCATGTGGAAATCGGTTCAGTTAAGAAAACCGCATGTTTCTACTGGCGGTTTTCTTAATTGAACAGCCAGTGAGAATCATTTCCACTGGCCTCTCCCACTGGCGGAACTAAAAAATGGAAGTGAAAATGGGTTAGCAACCACCAGTATAGAGGTTCTAGTGCAAGATTTGTGCGAAAGAACTTTGATTGTGACCATGTCTCGTATATTGTGAGTTTGCATGATCAGAACACTATGTTCGAAACCATGAATTCAGATTTTATTTTTCAAATTTCTAGAAACTGTTTTAGACTAAACGGCTTAGGCTAAAAGTAAAAAAAATACCATTTCAGGAATATCAACTTTAAATAAAACTACAACACTTATGAACCTAGATCCAAGCAAAATTTGTCGCACAGTTTATATCATATCATCTACTTAAAAGGTGGAGGGTTGGGGTGGCTGCTATGCGTTGGACTATCTGGCGATGTCAGAATGATGTTAATTTTAACAATTTGAAAACTAACTCTATCACTATTGGAAACTTGAAATTCCCTGACCAACGTCAGGCAAAACTATAATTACCCTGTCGAGCTAGCCCTGACAGTATTTTTATTTTCCCTGACGGTAAATGCACCGTAAGAAATTTCATGGTGATATTTTTATTTTTTATGATGATACGTACATTTTTATGACGATATTTTTATTTCCCCTGACGGTAGTGCACTGTAAGGGAATTTTAAGTTTCTCGTAGTGTATTATGCAGGTTATTTTCAGGGGAGCGTATTGGTTACGCTTTTGGGCCCATCTGCAGTGTGATGAGCAAGCCAAAGATGCACTCTCGTTGATAAACAAGGAATTAGAGATAATTGCTTTAGAGATTTCGAATAAAGGATGAAAACATTTATATTGTTTACCCTAGTGTCCTGGTCTTTTAAAGACCCTGGCTTTCTTTTGTTTGGGGATCAGAGACGTTGTATTAATTGGCTATGTACATCTTTTGATGTAGAGGACGGATATGAATTATATCCTTTATCTAAAAAACTTAAAAGTGGAATTCTTAGTCTCTTGGTATCTTTGGTTTAATTTGGAAAGATGAAATCTAGAGAACATGCTTCCTGTTCTTAAACGTTGACATGACTGGCTAGGTGAGGGAGTGAGCTTGGGCTCGCAAGTCGTGCAAGCCACGTGTCCTGACCCAATGAAAACAGATCAACAAAGGTAAACGAAAGTATATGTACTGCAGTCTGCGGATACAATCAGAAATGAACCAAACTTGTCACGAAATCTAAACCCATTATCTGAAGAATGCGGATACTAATATCATGAAATGCACGGTTTGTTACCCGCAGGCCGCAGCTACTACAAAGTAGTCGAATTGTGAAGATGGGTTTACCTACTCTTTGGACACAAGGACCGTGGAAGCGAGTATGTATGCCTAGCTTTGGCATAAAAAAGAAGGAGCTTTCTTGCCCTATGCCTAGCTTTTGGCATCAGGCTCCGCTGCCGGTGTTGCTACACCTAGAATTTGTTCCATCCTCAACCATGAGATATGATGTCTGTCCATAGCTTGAAATCCAGATGCATCCAATGCCTAATCATTTAGGACTATATGTATGCAATTTCCTACTGCAAATATATCAATCCAATGAAACATGCATGCATATTCCTCATATGCTACCAATCTATGTAACTTATGACAATAGAGGGACTCCCCCTATATATGTTTATATGTCAGAGTAGACGTTAGATGGACAAAAGTCAGCCCTCTCTGACTGACCTAGCTAACGTGTGTCACCAACCATAGATATGTTTATTTGATGGTATACGTATGTATTCATGCCAACCAAATAAAGAAGTACAACAGTACGTCGACATGTCTACTAATTAAAGCGTCAATGCCAACACTACTAAAATATAATTTAAGCATATATATATATATATATATATTCAATTTATTTTCAGAGACCAGTCTCTTGATATACTGTCCACAAATCATCCGGGAGGTAATTGTCATGGTCGGCGTCTGGAAATGGACTCTCATGATAGAAACACACCTCTGAAAACAGGGTCAATTAAGACTTTTTTTTTGTAAAATAGTCATGAAAGGAAACATTCGTAACGTTTTCATACAATTTCAATGAAGACAAACATTGTATCAAAATTATTGACCTGGTTACAATCTACAATTTTGTCGGAATTGAGCTCGTTTAGAGTGCCCCCCTCTCCCCCCCAAGACACATACATACACAAATTCATTTTCAGTTCTCTCAGAAACCAGAATTGGATGTTATGAATTTTCAAACTGACCTCCGGCAATGGCATGGTCCATTCCAAAGTTGTAGATCTCTACACAATCTAAAATTTTGTAGTTGACAAGATTTTGATCTGAGAGCTTTTAGAGAGATATGTACTAATCTTGAGTTTTCATATTTTAAATTTTGAATTTTGAAACGATCTCAGACGATGACATATTTTATACCAAAGCTGTAATTTTTGACATGATCTACAAACTTACTGTAGTTGACAGCCTTTAGTAAATGTTTTCGTTTTGGATCAAGGTGGCAGCTCTAGTCCGAATGCAAACTAGTCTCAAATATCTGCTTTGAATATTTGAAGAGACGAGGCAGGTCAATTTGTCACTCAAGGAGCCAAAGTGGCCCAGTGGAGCAAAACCAATCGGCTAGGGGGTGAAGTGGCCGAGTGGAAGGAGGCCGTCAAGTCCAAGCACAATGAACTTTGATGAGGTAACTGAGCGGGCGGGCGGTGGAAGAACTTGGGGAGCTGGCGAGAGACTACTGCAGGGCCTGGAAACGTAAAAGCAGTTGACTGACCACCTAAAGGAGGTGTGGACAGAATTTGAGGCACTATATGCAAGGCTGTTGAGTCTGTGTGGAGTCTCTTCTCTGCTATCGAAGATGATGGCATCCGGCTCGACGAGAAGTAGTCCAGCTGTTCCCAAGGCTATGTACGTGCGGAAAGCCACGAAAATCTATATATGTTGGAGTACTCGGAGTGATCAGAGTGCTGCACCCGGAGGTGGACTTGAGCCGCGTGACTGACGGGTCGACCAATCCAGCTTTCAATGCTCGAGTAGAATGAGCGGAAGAGGAGGTTGAGGAGTCAGCTGTAGTAGCTGCTAATCATCTAGACTTGTCATGAACTTGTAGAAAACTTGTTCAGGGTGATAGATTTGTGTGGATTGTAAAATTCAGTTAATCTGTACGTAAATCATCTGGACTTGTCATGAACTTGTAGAAAACTTGTTCAGGGTGGTAAATTTGTGTGGATTGTAAAAATTCAGTTAATCTGTATATAAGCCAAGTGGCTAGAAGGGCTGGGCGCTTAGGAACATGACCCTTTTTGCACTGTGTAGATTGTTAGTCATATCTAGACTGTTGTCTGTATATGTCAATTGTGAATCATACAATCTTGCATTAATTTGGTTTCAATATAAATAATTTAGCTAATTGTGTTTTATTTTTTATTATTGCATTATTTTTTTAAAAATATTTGGTTCATTTAATATGGCTATTTATTTTGTTTTATATGTTCATTGAAATCAGAATGAAGTTTTGAGAATGAAGATTTTTTTTGGCTGACCCAACAATGGAGTGCTGCGAGTGCTAGAAAAACTCATTGGTGCGTAGACACATTCGAAGCTTAAGTCAAATTTCTGACTCTAACATCAGTTAACTATTAGCGATTGCCTTTCATCTGGCAGCCCGCACAATCTCGAGCTCAAGCAGATCATCAACCAAACTTGCCATTAAATCATCTAAATGTCATTCTCGAACCATCCAACAGTCTGAAGATGTTCCTTTGTCTTTCTCTTGCTCAGTGAAGACACCAAAGCATCATGGACAGGGACACATAGCTTTTTTGTAAAGACACGAAACATTACAGCGCAGTTCAATGTCAGGTGCCATGTCGCACCTCGACGCACAATTTCTTGCTCTCTCCCTTGCTCAGTGCCTGGATATATCCTGCTGCAGCTGGAGCTCCGGATGTATCCTATGCCGATGATACAATCACTTAGAACTATGTGCATGCAATTTCCTACTGCAAATACTATGCCAATTCGACTCATCACTACTATGTTCCCAATTGACACAACAAATGAGTATATATATGTCTAACGCATAAGTGCCTAACCAAAGTACGATATTTATGGACAGATACCTCTTTGGACGCCCTATCAGATCAACTGCCTTCCACGGTGGACACAACACAGCTATCTTGAATGTATCTTAAATTCAGTTTCAGTTATTATTGATGGGCCGGGTCTACAATAGAATATGTTGAAAATGATGATTTTTTCTGGCAAATTTCTTTTACATGATACGATTCTGAATTTAAGAGACTTTGGGTCAAAGGAAATAATCTTTTATTTTTATAGTTACCTAGTATTTAAAAATTAACATTTTTCAATAGATTTTAATCAAGAAATCAATCCTAGTGGTCAGTACTGGCACGCTTGAATATACTACCTGCTAATGCTTAACTACTGAGCATTGCCCACTAGGTGTTCGAGTTTTTTAATTTTAATCCCTTTTAATCAATAGTTTAATAATAATTTATATCAAAGTGTTTAAAAATCCTTAACATTATTTTACTTCAGTAGCTAGATTTTATTCTTGAGCAATTAATTTATAGACTCCCCTGTTAGAATAGTGATCCTTTATTTTATTTACGAAACCTGCATAACATTAATCAAGCAATCAATCCTTGTGCTCCGTACTGGCATGCTTGAATATAACTGCTAATGCTTAACTACTGAGCATTACCCTCGATTTTTTTTTTATTTTTAGTCCCTTTTAATCAATAATTTAATAATAATTGATATCAAGAAATATTGCAGAGCAGTCCCTTTTGGTGGTGCCAGTCCGGCTGGCGAGACTAAATCACGTTGTCATGCCATATGCATTGGCGAGGCAAGATCTACCATTTTGGAAACACGTTTCCAATGTACAAAACCTAGTATTATTTTGTCACCATTGATATTTTTATATGAAACTGTTACTCAAAACTACATAGTTGTTGATATAATGAGGGCTACAACTTGGATATAAAAAGTACTTTATTTGACACTGTACAAAAATATATTATTTGTATAATGCAACAAACGCTAGTATGCGATTATTATGCTACTGGAGTTTTATATAACATTTTTAGTATTTCAGAGTCCGCAAATGAAAAACTAAAAACTAGAGAATTGTATATCTCACAAAGATCTACAATTTCTTATAGAAAATCATCTTCATCCAACAATGTATTAAAGAGTTATATATTTTTTTTCTTAAGATTGAGTTTTGTCATGCCACACGCCCACATGTGGTGCCACGACAAAAAAATATTATCATGACAAAATATGATGTGATAATATTTTACACATCCAGTGGCGTCGTGATAGGATTTCAATTTACATGTCGGAAACAATATCCAACGTGTGGTAGATCTTGCTGAGCCAATGCATGTGGAGCGACAACACGATTTGGTTGTGCCAGCCGAACTGGTGTGACCAAAATGATCAGATCTGTAATATTTTTTTGGAAGCCATTATTAATAAATTATTGAGTAAAAAAGGATTAAAATTGAAAAAAAATCTGTAGGCGGGCTCGTACTAATTAAGTTCTTTATCTACACAAAAGCCTCTTGCTACAGGAAAATTAACTAGTACAAAGATCATACAAACCTCAGACTGTAGCCACACTGAATCTCAATTTGCTGGAGGAGCAGCTACTTGCGTGGCTAGTTCTTCGCTTGCTGAAGAGGATCGTGGACACGCGGTAGGCCTTTGTGCTGTTGCAAGGCCGGTGTGGTTGCAGACAATCACCTTACCCTCTCGCTTTCCTATGTATAGTTCTTTGCTACACACCACAAATTTGTTCCATCCTCTATTAGAAAATGTCCTGTTGGAACACGAACTGTGCGTCCCATGCCCACTGAACAATCACTCAGGACTACAAGCATATGCGATATCCTACTGGAAATATTATGCCCTAGCAAGGCAATGTATGTATGTTAATGGAACCGATAGGGCACAAAGTTAGTTATGTTTATATATATCAACAGCATAGAAGAATGATGAAGAAACCTTATAGGCACTCTGTACTTCCCACCATAACTGTTTCACCAACCAATAATTTCGATGTTTGGTATATAGGTACGTACTGATGATCTAGATCTAGAATAACTATAAAACCATCGACATACCATACTTATTAAAATGTCACTGCTGACACAACTGGAAAACGTTTTAGAAGATACTAAATTTTATCTTTAGGGGCCACGCTCTTGATATATGAACAATATATAGAAATCATCTAGGAGCCAATGGCCAAGGCCCATTTATGGAAATCCATTTTTAGAGTAGTATCTCCAAAAAAAAGCGCCTATACACATTGTGTAATTTTCACAGGCAGTCCATTTTTAGACTCCTGTCTCCGAAAATAACGCCTCCAAAAACAGTTGTGAAACAAAAAAAAAATCCAATTTTGATTCCAAACAACAGAAATTCTGCAGTAGACAAAATGTTTTCTTCTGTGATTGTTGAGAGGTCGTCAAAATACTAAAATTATTTCACAATTTTAGGAGCTTTGCAAAAATGAGAACAGAATTAACAAATGCAGACACTAATTAAAAGAGAAAACAAGAAAACGGGTCTTCACAGTCACTGACACCTGGGTCCAACCGGTAAGCGACTCTCCCCTGGCCGCCGATCACTGAAGACCATGAAGCTCGTTGGCGACAAGCCTACAAGCTCAACCAAGCACACAGACATGCTCTTTACTTCCTCCCGCTTTGATCAAGCTCAAACACGGGCACTTGGAGCTATTCAAAGCTCCTCACTGGCGACGATGGCGGTCACTGAGCTCGGGTGAAGCTCGCACCGATCGATCTAGCTCACCGCAGACTAAAGCAAGCTTAGCTATGCACTCTGTGACACTCCACGATCATGAAACACCAACTGCTATGAATCGACGACCATTGGATCGCCCTACACTAGTAGAAAAAATCTTTTGCGAGACGCTTGGAGGCCCTTGCGAGACGCTTCATTTTGCCCGCTTCCATTAACAAAAAATGACCGCCTCCAATAATGGTTTATGTACTAGTGCTAACTACGTGCACTGATGATGCGGTGGTGGAGGAACACACCGGCCCACGTGGGCAGCCCGACACAGAGCACCACAAGAACAACCAAGCTCATCTAGAGGACGAGGACCTCACCCTGTTGCCGATGTGCATGCTAGACGGAGCTGGAAGAGGGCGGAGGAAGGTTGTCGTCGACGGGGACGATGGCGGCGGCGTGCAAAGGTCGGTTTACGACGTTCTTGGTGCTAGAGACTGCTAAAACAAAAACCAAGGAGAGCACCGAAATCAGCATCACACAAGGATCACAGGACGCTATTCAACCGAATCAACAAGCCCTTGTACGGCTCTAACCACGATGGACCTGAGCATGGCGGAGAGTCGCCAGAGCCGAGGAAGAAAGGATGACGCCAAGCGATTCAGCGGGCTAGAGCTTCTACCAAGCGGCTCTGAGGTGTGCAAGAGGATTGTGGTTGTGCTGGTGTTACTAGATGAACATGAAGGCAAGCGACGCGAGCGATAGATCTCATCGGAGTTGGAGAAGGTGGCTGCGGTGGAAACAGGGAAGAAGATGGAGACGAGAAGGGAGCTCTCCTATTTATAGGAGGAGCTCGGTTGTGGCTTGTTCGGCACGTGGGAGTCCCCTCTCCATGATGGTGGCCTCGGTGTCACGCGAGAACGGCCTGGAAGAGAAGCGGCGACTGTTCCTGCAATTAGAAAACTGCCCCTCGCTGTATTTAACAAATTACTTTGGATTTTTAATAAGAACTCAAATTTCTCCAAGAATAAAAGTTGCTTAGTTTTTTAAACTCTACAAATTTTATTAAAGGTTTGTATTCAAAATCTGTTTAGTTTTTGAAACTAACTTTTGAATTTGAATTAGGGTTTGAAATTGATTTACCCCCTTTTTAATTACTCCAAATTTTAATACACTTGAAAATCTTCAAAAATAGCTTTTTCTTTGTCTTGAAGAGCTCTACAACTTTTCTTAAACTCTCTTGGACAGATTCTTTTTAGTTTTTGATCTGTGTTTTTAGGTAAAACATGACCCCCCCTCTAATTAGGGTTTTTGTATTCAGTTTGAAATTTGGTTTCTAGATTTCAATTCAAAATTCACAAGCAAAGCAAAACAGATTCAAATAAACTTATTTTATTAGTTGAATGTATAAACAAGTGATCAAGCATATAGATGATGCTCTATTGATATGATGACATGTCCACTTTTAATAATTAAACACCAGAGGTGTTACAAAACCTGTCCTATGTTGGTACAAATAATTAATAAATTTAACATTGTACCTAAAGTTACGAAAATCATAAATGACATGGTCTTTCTAAAGCTAAAAACTCGGACAATGCTAGAGGGACCAGATTAAATTCAGCGTTTATCATCAACGGTCAATCGGTTCTAGTTCTCATGTCATCAGCACTGAAGGATGTTGTGCAGCTCATAAGCTCGATCTGCTAGCTTAGGTGCTCGGTATGCTAGCAGAAGAAACACCAGAATGTAAGGAGACCCCACTGGAGGATCATGGGCAGGCGCCATCAGGGATGTCGCCAGTGTTTTGCTGGCTGCTCTGACTGCCACACCGAAATTTTTGTCCTTCTGCTTCAGCGCCATGTTTGGCTACTACTTGCCAGACTTCAAATTTGTTCCATCATGCGCCAAGAACAATACATGTGGCGCTAGAACTCCAGATGCATCCAATTCCAATGATACCATCTTTTATAGGACTCTCCATGCTTGCAGTTTCCTATTAGAAATATTCTATGCACTGCAATGCTTTCATGCTTACTCTATCCAATGCATTGTTTGTATGTTACTATGTGATACAACCGGCGAAAAAGAGTTTATATTTATAATATGTCAGTGTAGAATGCAGGATGAGCACAGCCAGTACACTGGCTCTTTGCCTAACGTAACTATTTGACCAACCAATTTTGATGTTCGTGGCAATATGCAGATATGTGTAATAATGCTAACGAGCAGAAATGATAGACGTACATAAATGTCTTTATACTGTCATACATGTACACAGAATTAAAAATGTTCGCTGGACAGCCATGGTACAACGATTGATATGTCTAGTGCGCATGTCTCTCGAGCAGGGCACTCCATGAACCATTTATTTAATTAGAGAGATAACAACTAGAGAGTGTGCATATATAAATAGCACATGGATAGGGGAGTACATGGTATGGTAGAGCTCTTCAAGGCTCATTTAGCGACTTCAATAAAATCGAGAGCAGCTATAGTTTTGTAAGACGACAATAAATGAAAGTAGATTGGATATATAAGCAGCAAGCTAGATGGCCTATTTGGAATTGGAGACACCGGAAATGGCCTGTAAACCTTTCATAAGTAATATAAGATCAATCCCAATCGATTCGCTGCTACAACACCTGGCTTGGCTGCTGCTGGATGCCTTCCAAGTCCGAGAAGCATCAGACGGCGAGGAGGAAATAACATGGAGCCACTTCTTTGTTGGTCTTGGATTTTTCCTCTGATGGCACCCCAACACTTCGCTGCTGCAGAGCAATACATTTGGAAGCCACAATGCAGGTCTTACTCCGATCCGACAGACCTACAACAAGCTGACAAGCTATAATACCCTGGCCACCAGTCCACCGATGCTGCTTCTGACTGATATCTTCATGGTCCTAAACGCGTGCCATGATTCGACAAAGAACCTGGCTGCACATACCTGCAAGCACTACCTATAAACGACGTGAGGCACAGAGTGTACATATATGTCAGTGAAAGCAGGCTAGACATAAAGCTCTATTGTTGGTACTCTCTTTCTTACATAAGTAATTAATGAATTAATTAACATTTTCTTAATCTGATACACTTAACTATACATAAGGTAGTAGGTCAAAGACAGTATGGGGGCTCAGATCTTTTTAACCAATTTTTCCCAAATAGAAGGCTAAAATATTAAATTTCCATGCAGTAACTATAGATTTTTTTTAATTCTTTGTATCTCGCAAAAGAAAGAACAGATCCAGACAAGGGGTTTCCAGTTTTAGGTAACAATTGTAAATAATGACCGGTTTGCGCAATGGGCTGCAACTGTTACCAGAAAGCCCCTATATGAATGTGAATATAGATGTTGAGAGATAGGGGTTTATTGTAATATGGGAGTTGACCCCTAGCTTGGCTCTCATATAAATATGACAACACATTAATACACCGATTGAACATTATTTTAGAATGAGACCCTAGCTTCCATGATGTCTCGAACAAAGATCGACAGGAAACTTTGTGTCCTCTTCACTTCTTTCACACTTATAGTCCCAGCACATACAACTTCTCTGAGTAAAACTTGGGTCCTAACAAGGGCAAATTTCAATGGTCCTGTGCACGTCTATCCATAAAGGAACACAAGCTAATTGATGGGTATATATGTTTCATGTACTCCTATGGTGTTACTACCCCTCCAAACAAGCCCATCTGCTATATGAAGTTGTCTTGTGGCATTCACATTATGTACTGGCACCCAATAACCATGTGTCGACTCTAGCTATGTGAGAAGGATTCTGAGCAGCAATATCAAGCAATAGAGTTGACATGATCACTATAGAAGCATGCGTGGCAGCGATATGAACCTTAGCCAGATTCCTGATGCCTTGCATACCAAGCATGGAACAAGAAATATAATATATCATCGATTATGAGCACTGAATATCAGTTTGTTTTAAGAAAATGAGGGGCCAAGACTCCTACTGATTGCATTAAAAAAGAGTGCTGTTTGATGCAATTTATCTTACAGCAAGTTGGAATGTTATTTATCATTGCGGTGGTGAAATGAATCATACACTGAGATCTGTTTGCCATCAATGCAATGCATGGTTCACCAACCATTGCATATTATTTAGAGAGGGCATTTTCGTTGATGCATGTACATATGACAGTAGTTCGGCCAATATTTCTCAGTTGTATTGTACCTTTAAACTAAATGCATGAAGGCTCCTAAGTTCGTTGAACACACTAAAAATGACAACCAAAGAAATTCATGTATCTTTTAGTTTGGTAAAATCCAATCATTATCAATAATAGTCATTATAATTGTTTTATTTTGTAAAATTTACAGATTTTACCATTACGAAAGTAAATAAATTGCCATAAAATTTATCATTATAAAATATAAATGAAATAAGCCAAGATTATGTTATTTTGATTAGCCATATCAATATAATATAAAATCCTATAATTTATATCAAAATTACATACCTTGCCATTTGTCACACTCGGTTTTAAGGACAAAACCAGATATACACTATATGTGAGCCCAGGAAGTCAAATCCCACATATAACCAAAGAACAAGGTAATATCAAAAGACAATACTTAAATATATAACATATAAGGTCAAAGAATAACATTGGGAAGCAAACAGCGGAAAGACAACTCCGATCTTCTGGTGAAGACTCCACTCCACAGGGACCAACTGACTAGTTGATCACAAGCCTAACTGCTCAAAAATCTTGCAATCTGGTATCCATCCGGGATTTTTATCCAAATATTGAAAAGTAAACAAGCGTAAGTACATCTCGTACTCAACAAGTATATATGGGGTTCATGAGGCTCAAAAAGGTTGACATGGTTTACTGCGGTAAGCATTTTTAATTTATAACAAAACTTTACAAGTGGTAGTTCATTGATTTTGCTTAAGCCCCAAATTAAACCACACGATCATAATAACAATTGAATGAATAACACAATAGCATGATAAAGTGATTCATAATAATAAGCAACAAGTAAACAAAGTTTCTGTGAGTTTTCTAGGCCGCTCGTGTCCGTGAGCACGGCTGATATATCAGTTTTTAACACTCTGCAGAGGTTGTACAACTTTACCCATGAGTCGTGTTACCCATATGCCCGGATAGCTAGTCCCAAAACACTACCGAGGTGAGAGGGCATGGTACACTATGAAGTCTTTCAAAGGGGCTCGCTGACAAACAACAGACATTACGGATCCACGGGCAAGGGGTATACGAGGTCTCCTCGATAGTACACACGCGCAGCGGTAGCCACTCTGGCCATACCCCGCAACCAGCTCGTCAATGGAAAATTTCATGAACTGTCACATGCGAGAGAGTGACCCTCATACTTAACTAAAGCCAGAGCCATGTAGCTCTCATGGTTGTACTATATGTCCCAGCTTTTGCTGACAGATAGGTTCCTAAATCCATGTTGCTAAAAAAAGGTCAAGTTTTACTTTATCATTTCATATATCCATTACTCAAGATTTAAGATCATGCTTGGTTAAAAGGAGCACTAGCAATAACTACCCAGATGCAAAGTAACCCATAGGATTATTCCAAGGTTCAAGGTAACAATTATAGGTAACCCATATGGTAACAAAATTAGACACAAGCATATGATTTGATTTAAAAACCATCATGAATAGGACATCAAGGAAGGTCTCATATAATACTTGCCTTAAAACAGATCCTTCTTCTAGTTCTAGTCTTCAAAAGATCATCTAGAAAACCAACTTCTTCTTGATCTCCAGCGTAAAACTCACTGATTGGACAAGTTCATAAACACCACTCAAGCATCTGATCAAACATACACGACATACAAACATACTTATATTAGAACAATACACCAATTAGAGAAAAGGATTTGTAAAGAAATCTACGCATCTCTACGATCACACAAACGCGAAGAACACGCTAAACAGAGCTACAAAGATCAGAATACAACTAACGAAAGATTTGGTTTTATAAAATAGAATTATAGGCTTTATTAGTTTTAAATATATAAAAGATTGGATAAAGTATTTCAGAGAAACACCTTGATTAGATTAGGTCAAACTTGTATTTGGTTTTGAAAACTAAAGTAGAAACTATCATTATTTTATGTATAAAACAAGTTGCGTAGTGGTTAATCAAGTTAGGGTTTTAAACCATGAAAATATAGAGCTATAAACATGTTATTAAAGATCACTAATGAAAAGGTTATGCCGATACGAAACCAACAAAACTTGTTGGGATTAAAATGGCATTAAATAAATAATTATTTTCAAAGTTGTAAAACATTGTTTATTAGGGTTTTATAACTTGGATCTCGTCGCTACGAATCCAACACAATTTGAATGGGTCAAAACGAAGTTAAAACGGAGATTTTAGGGCCAAAACGAATGTAGTGGCATTTTTGTAAAACTTAGAAAGCGTATTTGAATCTACCAGAGTAGGTTTACGCTTTCATAATGAAAAACGTATTCCAGTTAGCACGCTTTGGTCTACGGGTTCATACATTAAAAAGCTGAGGGTTATTTTTGCAAAAACGTCTGCCGAAAGGGTATCAGCCATTTGGATCCGTCCGATCGCGATTCAACAGACGAGATTAGATCGGGGGCGAGTGCGGCCGTTTCTGGCTGGAGCAGACTCGCGCACAGTGGCGCCATGGCCGGAGACGGGCGGCGCTAGCCAATCCGCCGATGCGGAGCACGATTCGCAATGGTAAAAATACAGGGATAGAGAGAGGAGGTGATGGCGAACGCGATGGCGGGGTCGGTGGTTCCTTTTTCGCATGAGAGAGAGCTGTCCGCGCGGTGGGGCGGCTCAGCACGCACGGCGGACACGGGGAGATGCTGTGCGAGCGAAACAGAGAGGACAGAGAGGGGAAGCGAGCTCCTGGGGCTCTCCTTACCCAAACCCGAAGCTCGGTGGGGAGCGTGGAGCGGTGATGCGGCTCGGTTGCGTCGGGACGGAGGCGGCGGACTAGGGTTTTGCGGTACTCTGAGAGGGAGAAATGGAGGCGGTGGTGTGCGGGACTCTGCTATTTATAGTCTGGGGCGCGACGACGAAGGAAGCGAAGCAATCCAGTGCTTCAATCACGCTCGGCAGAAGGAAGGGTGCTGGTGCGTCAGAAAGGAAAGGAGGGAGGAGGAAGAAGGAAGGTGGGGCGAGGGCTGACGTGCGGGGTCTGCCTACCAGCGAGGGAGAAGGGGTGAAGCGCGCCTGCTCTGCGGGTGGGGCGCCGGGCTGGCCTGCTGGGCCGAGGAAAAGGCCTTCGGGCCAGAAAGAAGAAAGAGAGAGAGAGAGAGGAAAAAGGAAAAGGCTTTTTCTTTTATTTTCTTGACTTCAAAACCATTTTCAAAGCACAAATTGAAATCTAGTTTGAATTTTTAATAAGCCAAACAAACAAGAACACTATGCAGTAGCATGTATGCAACAGAAATGTTTCTAACATTATGATAAATTTTTATTTTTAATAAAAAGTTTTTATTTTCCTAAATTCTCATGAGCGCAAAGTTCATAAATAAATCATGTAAACTATATTTTCTCGAAAGCAAATTTTCGGGTGTTACAATTCTACCCCCCTTAAAATGAATCTCGTCCTCGAGATTCGGAAGACGGGGATTAGAGATATAAAGATACTCTGTTGATCTTTGGGTATTCTTTGCTTCCTTGAGTAGTTCCTTTTAACAATGATCCCCACTATACCTTGTATAGAGCACAATCCAAACCTTACTGAGATGCTTCATTCCATCCAAAATTTCTTTCCATGCTCGGTGCAATATGGAGGTCTTCTGAACCTTTATAAAACCAACTCATAGACATACAACATCTTCTTCTTCTGCCATAAATGTTAACTTGTCTTGAGTATGTTGAGCATTGAACTCCTAGTTGGCGATAGATTCAAGTGTTGCCTAATATTGACGAGTACTCAATCTTCTTGTGTATGATCCAAGTTAACAATCTTGAGCAGAGGACACTTGTGCTTGAATGTGACTCCTCCACCATAAAGGGATCTGATACTTCCAAGCGAAACACTAGAATGCTTGAAAACCTCATCTTGTAACCTCTTTAACTTGGCTACCCCCTTAAGAAGGATAAACTAAAGGACACCAAGGGTAACTTGCTTCTTCTTCTAGGTGGGTTAACTATCTTCACCTTCTTTATTCCAAGAGACTCATATGCACAGGCAGTAACAAGTATCATGTATTCTCTTTTTTTTAGTAGAAAGACATCAGTGCAGTAAAACATCCGTAACTCGAGCTCCGTTAATCCAATGAAGTTGTAGTTTAAACCGTTAGAATATCAGGTTACCTACAACTCTCTTATAGAATACTCTTCCATACTATGCAGTTAAGTTGGCTGAAAATAGTGCACAGCAGAATCTGTTCCATCGTGATTTCTTTGCTTTCTGATTTTCATAACTCCATATCCATGATAGTTATCAGGGTAATTCTTGCGGTCAGAGAAAGATAGAGAAGTGTAATTATCCAAAAAAAAATTCCATGTTTTTTTTTCCTTCCAACAACATAGATCTTAGATGATAAGGATAGATTGCTCCGGAAAGACAAGATAAAGAAACACATGAGAGAAACGAAACCCAAACTATTTATTTCATGAAACCTTAAGCTTATAAACTAAATGAAATTGTGGGAAAGACCTCACAAGATCATTGCAATCATTACAAAGATGCAACTCAAACATAAGCATTAAGACAAACCAACCAAACACTAATTGTTTACAAAGCACATAGACTCGACTTTGCTACTAACGTTTATTACACAAGGGACATAACTCCTATTTCTTAAACAAGGTGTGACTGCAGCGACATCCAGGGTAGCATCTCTTGCGTGGGGTTGAACGGGACACATCTTCCACTAAATTAATCTTGGGTAGTCCAGCATGACTCCTCCAATCATCAATCTCATCCAGCGCTTCCTCATAGTGCTGCCTCACTTCTGCCAACTCCAGTTGACTATCCTCCAACTTTTGGTGGAGAACCTGCATGACAGATCAAGAATGCAGCAGAAGTCTTAAGAGAGTGGCCACAAGCATAGCTGGTTGAATCTCCTAGAGCATGGCACGGTTGCAATGCTGATGTGATGTGCCACTGCAAAAGTGAACTTTCATGCACCCTGCTGCTGGTCAACACACCTAAAATTTGTTCCATCCTCAAGAATGAGATGTCTTTCTGTCGCTGCAATTCCAGACACATCCCATGCCCAATGATTTAGGACTGTATGCATGCATTTTTTCTATTCTAAATATGAATCCAATGGTCCATATTGCTTGTATGCTACCTAACGATGCATCATATGAGGCTAGAGGGAGTCGCCTATGTTTTTATATGTCACTTAGAGGCAAGATGGACAAAGGCCATATAGGAACTGTCTGACTCACATAATTATTTCACCAACCAATTACGATGTTTGTGTGATGGCATATGTACGTATGTATTACTGGAAACCAAACAGATAAGTACAACAATGAACATGTCATTAGATTTATCACCTGTTTAGTAAAGTGAAGATCTGTTTGTTATCAACGAAATGGTTCACCGACCACTGTTGCAAGTTATTTACAGAGGTCTTGAGGTACCTTTTTGGACGCCCTGGTTGGTTCAGTTGCCTTCCATGATCAACACACCTATAAAATCCGGAATGTAATATAAATTCACATTATTGTACTGGTAAAGCAGGTGTTTGAAATGATGAATTTGGTTGGCAAATTCCTTTCACATCCATGATGGGACGACTCTAATTCTAAGACATTTTGGTTATAGTTCAAAAGTATAAATAATGTTCTGCATTTTTACTTATAAAAGTGACAGAAAAATTCTTGGACACCTTTTACTGAAGTAGATATTGTTTTTGAGCAATCAACTGATATAGTATTTGCATGTTAGAACGATAACCTTTTATTTTGTCTATGGAACCTGCTGGTAATATTAATGAAATAATTAATCAGAGTGGACTATGATAATGGACGTCTTTAGTATAAGTATGTGCTTATAATAGACGCGCGGAAGCACGTCTCTTGATGACCCTGAACATGCATATGTGATGTGCTTTTTCATAGTTTTTCGGCTTCCTCCGTCCCGAAGCCACCTGTATGGCGAAATAGAGCGGCTACACGCCTTGCATGCAGTTTTGGTGCTCAGTGACTGTGCAGCTCCGCACTAGGCTGAGGCAGCCCGGTGCTAGCGGATTCATGCCCCTGAACCCCGACGGACCCGTCTCGTCCACAAAGAGGGCATTTTTTTTAACTTAAAGAGGGCATTTTTGGGGAAGAAATATGTCCGTGCAGATGCACAGTAGTCAAGCTGCACGAAGCCTTTTTTTTTATAAAGTATACCTGTATTAATTAATAGAAAAACATGTTTAAATACAAGTACACCGAAATACGAAAGACAGCTGTCCAACCTATGTTCTACGAGAAAGTAAACCGGCTGCAATCGCTGCCGACGAAGACCGCCGACACCGGCCGACGCCGCCAAACCTGAATCACCAGAAGCCGGAGGAAACCACCGGCATTGAGGTGGACTGCAGCAGACGCTCGATCTCGCAGAAGCGAAGAAGTCTTTGAGCGCCCATCCGTTAGGATCACAATCCAGATTGAAACGACGAGAGTTGTGCTGACGATGACATCCGTTGTCGCGGTGAAGCCAAGCTCGCTCAATCCCGATCACCTCACAGGCCTCTCATCGTCACCGGAGTAGATGACGACGAGGTGGACGAAAACCGGGAGGACTTTATTCCACCATGGCAGCGCCGCCACCTCCACCAAGCTTGCGCCGCCGGAGAACCTCTTGACACAAAAAGCGTCAGGATCTGCGAACACCTCGGGCTTATACCCGAATTTGATGTCCAAAGGTGTGCCAGTCGATTTGACCAGTTAATCGACAAGGACGATAACTAGAACAAGATATGAACGAGACAACGGCGATACGTCCGGATGTCAAGGCTCAAACTTGATCAGGATAACTAGAGTAGAGCTGAACGAGACGACAGCGATGCGCCCGGACGTCAAGGCTCAGGTTGCTCAAACGCGGAACTTGCAAGGGTTGACGGAGATCAAGGAGATGCAGCCCGTCGAAGCTTGAAGAACTCGTAGATAGACTAAAACTAATGCAATAAAAGGGTAAATTGCTGGAAAAGTAAATAAGAATAATAGATTTGTTTTGATGTGTATGATTGTTCTTCTCACGACCCCTAGGTACATATTTATACTCCGGCAATAGGAGTTGTAAACAGACATGATTTGTACCTTTCCTAAACAAAACAAACTCCTATTTTAAAGAAAATAACTGACTCGCGTAGGAGTCGGACCCAAATAACAATAATATTTCCCTAAACAAAAACTCTATTTTTAAGGAAATAAACGACTCGTGTAAGAGTCGGACTCAAACTTCTATAACAATACTGGTATAAGATCACCAGTTTCCTTATGTCTTCTCGATGAAACTTTCCATCGGCAGATTCCTCCAACGCCATCGGCATCCTTTTGCTGACGTCAGCCATCTTATCACCCTGCACCCATTGGCAGCAACTCCTTATCGGTAATACCCTCTAATCGGCAACTCTTCACTCCCACTGGTAACTTGCTTTTACCAATCAATTCCTATCGGTAAGATTCGTTCAGCTTCCATCGGCAACAAACTCATCTTACTTGCAGTATTCACTCTCATCGGTAACATTGTCCGATGACCTTCCGATGCCGATAGAAAACGATTACCGATCAATGCAAGTCTTAGCTCATTTGACACATGTCGAAAAACGGTATCAACACATGCCCCTAATTTCGGAGTGTAGAATATTTTACGCGCCGAAATTTTCTCTACTGTAACCTTTCCCTCCAAGATACTTGCACGACCTCCTCGATTACTGCGCGTAAAAATCGCTAGTTACCAACAGAACCCTGCAACTGTAGCACAAACAGTCACAAATCCAATCATCACTCCTCGATTGCCGCGCATATCTATTGCATACCCTTCCATATTCCTACTTAGTGCAAAGAAAATTCCAAAATACCCCTGACCAGGCTTATAAAAGTTACCACCATCCAATCTGTTCTTCATCCCGAGCTCGCATTCACTTTTACTCCTTCATTTCACCGGCGCCTTCGAAGAATATTCGGTGATCCTCAAGCGGCGACATCTTCTTCCTTCATCAAGGCGCGAACCACAAGAACCCCTCTGACTCCAATGGCAATTAATTTCAACGTTCCTGAGGTAATTCCTCCTTCCCTCGCTTTGCATCTCTTTATCTCTTTTTTCACATTGTTCCATAATTTCCCTTTTGCTTTCCTTCCACTTTCTGAATCTAGGAACTACGCAACAAAATAGTGATCCCTCTTGATCAATCACATTTTCACTGCCTGGGCCCAATGGGGAA
The DNA here is from genome assembly GCA_022036555.1 of Microstegium vimineum. Taxonomy (NCBI): domain Eukaryota; kingdom Viridiplantae; phylum Streptophyta; class Magnoliopsida; order Poales; family Poaceae; genus Microstegium; species Microstegium vimineum. The sequence continues at coordinate 6,397,888 of CM039136.1, forward strand.
TACCGATCCTACTACGCTCATCAATGCAGAGACCAATCGCATCCCTTTTAGATCTGAGTGTTTCGATATAGGGTTGTGGAGGGATGCTTTGCGCTCATGGCCCAAACCCACCAAAGGTTGGAAGAACTGGTATCTCAGGATGGCTAGAACACAACAAGTTTACTGGGCAGAGCGCAACCTGGACCAATGCATTAAGCTTTCGATTGCCGATATGGCGAAGAACGAGAATATGATGATGGCTGCCTCTTACTTTTGGTCCCACACAATGAACGCATTCTTATTCAGACATGGACCAGCCACCCCCACTCTTGCCGATGTGCACATGCTTACCAGCCTCGACATCTTCTCTGCCGATCCCTCTAATATTTTCGGTAGGAAACCGGAACATCGGGTAATCACACGCAACATCGGCGGCTGGACCGGATATATTTGAGAAAACCAGAACAATGGATCGGTAGGTCAGAGGGAACACGCCATCTTTCTGAACATGTGGTTGGAAAAGTTCATCTTCTGCGGCAGAACAGTTGGACCTACCACTATGTACCTTCCCGCGGCAGAGCTTCTGGCCGATGGAGCAAGACTTCCTCTTGGTCGATACCTCCTTGGTTCGGTATATCACCTCCTTCATCAGGTATCCAGAAAGCTATTGCTAGGCGAGCCCATCGGCAACCTCAGGGGTCCTTGGTGGTTTATAAACATGTGGTTAAACGCACACATGTACAAGGTACTCCGATTTGACTTGTTCAATCAGCAATTTCCAAGGGATATATCGGAGGACTATGAATTTGATGATGACGAATTGGCAACTCGTCCCCCACTAAATTTTGGGAGGCTATTATAGTGCTACCAGGAACCGATGCCAATGCAGATCAATTTAGCCGGTTCTTTCAAAGGCTTTACAATGGATTCTCTACTACAGAACGGCTCTGGTGCCCTTACGTTGATGAAAACAACCGATTCCCTCTGTCATTCAACCTTACCGATGGGAACCTACCGCAGAATGAGATGATCATGAAGGCCAGCATTGTCCCCCGAGCCATCCCAGTCAACATCTTCGGAACCGGGAAGAATGCTCCTGCATCTTATGAGTTCTACTATCCATCGACAGCAGCGAGACAGCTGGCATTTGGTCAATTGCTGATTAAATTTAGCTACGCCAACATGATAAAGCCAAGAGAAGCTATTTCCAGTGCCATGGACTGGAATAGGATTGTTAATCTTTCTCCGCATGCCGACACATCACACATTGATTTATCTTGGGCACCAACATCCTTTATCACAGAGTCATACAAATCCTGGTGGCAAGAATGGAAAAACCAACTATTCTCCAAGTCATCGCATTACTATCGGCATTTGATCGACACCGATCACATCATTCCCGATGATGCAGTAAGTTCTTCATTCTAATGCATTTCTTATTATTTACTTCTACTGTCGGCATCTGACCCTCTTTTACTAACAGGTTGATGATCCAATCCCTCGAATGAGCAAAAGCGGCAAGCATTTTAATCTTCGAATGGTGAACCCAATATCAATCATCGGCAACAAGGCTCCTACGTTGGCTGCCTTCACACCTCAAAGGGTACCTAAGGTTACCCTCAAGCCTAAGCCGATACCAGCTAGGACCACCGTTACTCCATCGGCTGCTGCCGCCATCGTGGCGCAAGCTTTCGTAGTAAGTCCTTCTCGCATTTATACCGATCACAAACTCTCATCGGCAACATTCACTTCATTTAACTTGCACCAAATATTCTTTACAGGCAACGAGCTCATCGACAGCTGCTCCAAATGTACAAGCTTCTCCGATTCATGCTGTCGATGCCCACCAAGCTTCGCAGCCGAAACGTGCCGGCTCACCAACTGCTGCCCCGAAGAAGAAACGCTTGAGGCGAGCCACTCCATCCGTGCCATTAACTCCAGCTGCATCACCAACTCTCGTTGATGCACCAATACCAGAGCCAACATCGGCGTCTATTCCTGAGCAACCATTGGACGACACTCCCGACCAGGAAACGATACCACCGCTGCAGAAACCAGCCGCAACAATGGAGACAACATCGGCATCGATACCAGCACCAACACCAACTGAAATCCACGACTAGGGGACAGCATCATCGCCACAAGGGCTAGCCACCACGATAGAGGCAGCACCGGCAACAGCACCAATCGTTCCTCCCACAGAGGCAAGTTCATCGGCAACCATTGCCGATCTTCAAGATGATACCACGCCAGCTGCCTTCCCAAGTCCTAGGCAAGAGATCTGTTTCAAGATGGTAAGTCGACTGTCATAAAACCCATAACATAAACTAATGATCGGCAAGCCCTAATCTTATTCCTTTTCAGGCCCAAGACTCTCCGAATAGCTTGTTCTTCTTCGCCGTCAACCTCCCCGATGAAGATGAAGATGAAGAAAGCTCTACTTCAGCCCTATCGGCAGAAGTCAAACTCAAGCTCGAAGTATTGCTATCTTTACTGCAACAAGACACATCTCACCTCGTCCAAGACTCCACTGCAGTAAAGATAGCTTTCAAAGACATTCAAGGCCATCTATCTGCCGATATAGAAGAAACACTCTTCCAGGCAGCGTTTCTTGAGAGCAAGCAACTCCAAGATCAAAGGCTCTCTCGTCGTATAGCCGATAGGACCGCTCAATCAGAACTTGAAGAGAAAATGCTTCAATTCAAGCAATCTGCCGATGAAAAATACAAAGACATAGGTCACCTAGAAGCTTTTGGCATTGAGCTTGCTCAAGACACTGCCCATCTATCGGCAAGGAAGGAACAACTATTAGTAGAGCTGAAACAAGTTGAGGAAGCCTTGATCGTAGCCAATCAACAGAAGACTGAACTTCCAAGTGCCATCCAAGCTTTACAACAAGAAAGAGATACCGATGCATGTCAAGCCCTCCGGATGAAGAAAAGGATCAAGCCAACAGAAGGATCTGCCGATGACGATGCCAAGGAGATGGAAGAAATAGAGCAAATTTGCCTGCGTGCGATATCGGCTATTCAATCCTTGTTGTAATTTGTTACAATCCATCGTATCGGCAAGTGTAATACTAATACTTGATTTTGCTTGTAATATAATGCCAGTACGCTTTTTACCGATGTCTTATATAGCATTTTCTTTCATCGGCATTCCAACGGGTATTTTATGCATCTACCCAAATACTAGGGTAATATTTCTTCAAGTATTTACCGTTGATTGCTCTGGGAAACGCAACCCCTTTGAGGGTTTCCAAAATATATGCATTACCAGGAACAGACTGACTTATCCGAAACGGACCCTCCCAATTAGGAGACCATTTTCCAAACTCAGAACTCTTAGTCCCAATCGGTAAAATCAATTTCCACACCAGATCACCATCGGCAAATTCTTTCACCTTTACCTTCTTGTCATACCATCTGGCAACCCTTTTCTTATTCTCTTCATTGCTGATCAAAGCCCTTAACCGATGACTTGCTAAGTCTTCTAACTCATCCTTCATAAGAGTACCATACTCATCGACTGTCAATTGATCCTGAGAAAACAAACGCCTAGAGCCAGTTTTAACTTCCCAAGGTAGGACAACATTGTGTCCATAGACCAACTAATACGGCTAAACTTTGGTTGCACCATGACACGCCATCCGATACGACCATAGGGCTTCATTCAACACTATATGCCACCTTCTAGGGTTTTCTTCAATCTTGCGTTTGATAAGCTTAATAACTCCTTTATTAGTTGCTTCAGCCTGACCGTTAGCTTGAGCATAATAAGGAGAAGAATTCAATACCTTGAACCCTATACCAGCAGCAAACTCATCAAACTCTCCCGATGTGAACATGGTCCCTTGATCGGTAGTAATAGTTTGAGGAATACCAAATCGGTGAACAATATGTTCTTTTACAAAATCTATCATGTTTGCCGATGTCACCTTCTTCAAAGGAATCGCCTCAACCCATTTCGTAAAGTAATCGGTAGCGACAAGTATAAACTTATGCCCCTTGCTTGATGGCGGATAAATCTGGCTGATGAGATCAATAGCCCATCCTCTAAACGGCCAAGGCTTGATTATAGGATTCATTGCCGATGCAGGTGCCCTCTGGACATTACCAAACTTCTGACAATCTTGGCACCCTTTAAAATAGTCGAAGCAATCTTCAAGAATTGTCGGCCAATAATATCCATTCTACCTAATCATCCATTTCATCTTGAATGCCGATTGATGCGCTCCACACACACCTCCATGGATCTCTCCCATCAACTCTTTTGATTCTTCTTTACTAAGGCATCTGAGCAAAACTCCATCAATCGTCCGATAATACAATTCATCGTCAAGGAGTACGTATTTGGTTGCTGAAACCTTAAACGCCTCTCAACCTTTTTAGACGGATCTCTTAAGTAATCGTCAATTTCTTTTCTCCAGTCATCGGCATCCATCACCGATGTCATGACTTCTTGAATCGGCTGATACCCTGAAGCATTTTGTGCTAACCGATTGGCCTATTCATTATGCAACCTGGGAATATGCTCAAGGCGGTATTCTTTGAATTCTTTCAATAACTGCAAACACCTCTCATGGTGTGCAATCAACACTTCACTTCGGCATTCATATATCCCAGTCAATTGATTGATCACCAACATAGAGTCGCCAAAGACTTCAACAGCATCGGCACACACTTCCATGAGTAATTCCAACCCTTTTATTAAAGCCTGATACTCAGCCTGATTGTTTGTTGACGTAGCAAAAATCAGCAACGAAATTTCATATTTCTGTCCTCGGGGTGAAATTAAGAGAACACCGATACCTGCCCCTTCTTTGCATGTAGACCCATCAAAGAACAAAGTCCAAGGAGCAATCTCTACAGAGCTTACCACATTGCAATGCTGAGTAACAAAATCGGCCATCACCTGACCCTTAACCGCCTTACCCGATTCATACCTTAGATCAAATTCTGAAAGTGCTAGAATCCATTTGCCAATTCTCCCACTTAATATCGGCATCGACAATATATACTTAACCACATCATCTTTGAAGATAATAGTGCATTCAGCCGATAATAAATAATGCCTTAATTTTATGCAAGAGAAATATAAGCATAAACATAATTTCTCTATGGCCGAATACCTGATTTCTGCATCTACCAGCCTTCTGCTCAAATAATAAATCACACGTTCTTTCCCTTCAAATTCTTAGATTAAGGCTGATCCGATAACATCATCATCGGCAGATAAATACAATCGGAAGGGTTCCCCATGTTGAGGTGGAACTAAGACCGGAGGGTTCACCAAATATTTCTTGATTTCTTCCAAGGCTAACTGCTGTTCATCTCCCCACGTAAACTCTTGATCGGCTTTCAGCTTTAACAATGGGCTAAAAGATTTAATTTTACCAGATAAGTTGGATATAAATCTCCTAATGAAATTAATCTTGCCGATCAAGGATTGCAGCTCAGTCTTGTTTGTAGGGGCAACCACCTTATTAATTGCATCAATAGATTTTCTGCCGATCTCAATCCCTCTCTGATGCACCATGAAACCCACAAATTGACCTACCGATACCCCAAACGCACACTTATTAGGATTCATCTTTAACCCATGTTTCCTTGTGCATTTCAGGATCTTTCGTAAATCGGCAAGATGCTTCTTAAAATTTCCAGACTTAACCACCACATCATCAATATAGATTTCGACTATCGTGCCGATGTACTTATGAAAAATAAAATTCATTGCTCTCTGATAAGTAGCACCGGAATTCTTCAAGCCAAAAGTCATTACAACCCACTCAAATAAACCGACATGACCTGGACATCTAAAAGCAGTCTTGGATATATCTTCTTCAGCCATGAATATTTGATTATCCAGCATTACCATCCATGAAACTAATGATTTGATGTCCAGCAGCGGCATCAACTAGCAGATCGGCAACGGGCATCGGATAACCATCCATCGGTGTAGCCTTATTGAGATTCCTGAAATCAATGCAAACACGTAGTTTTCCATTTTTCTTATACACAGGAAGCACGTTAGAAATCCATTCGGCATATCGGCATTGCCGAATAAATCCAGCTTCAATTAACTTTGTAATCTCAGCTTTAATCAGGTAAAATAATAGGGTTGCATCGGCGTGCTGGCTGTTGATAAGGTCGGAAATTAGATTTAATAGGTAACCGATGTTCAACTATTGATCGGTCCAAACCAGGCATCTCCGTATAATCCCAAGCAAAACAATCTTTGTATTCCTTTAATAAATCACTCAACCGTTGTTTACATTGGGAATCTAACTTAGCACTAATGAAAGTTGGTCTGGGCCTACTGCCATCGTCGATATCTATCTCTAGTAAATCATCGGCGGATGTGAACCCCTGCCCCAGTTTTCCATCATCGGCGAATCGATCCATTAAAACTTTCCTTCAGAACCGACTACCTGGATCGGTGTAATGCGGTAATCGGCAACTTTGAGGAACTCTGTGTCCCAAGCTTCACCTGATATGCACTTGGTATGCTCATAGGTTTCTGATTCTGCCGATGCAACAGTCGATGGGGTCTCACGCCGGACGACTTCAATTTTGTCTCCGTTCCACTGCACAAGGCTCTGATGCATAGTGGAAGGAATACAGTAATTGGCATGGATCCAATCCCTTCCCAGGAGCAAGTTGTAGGTACCTTTGCCACTGATCACGAAAAACGTTGTCGGCAAAGTTTTACTGCCGATGGTTAATTCAACACATACGGCTCCCATAGCTGGCGATACATTGCCTTCAAAATCTTTGAGCTTCACGTCCGTCTTAACTAAGTCTTGGTCACCTTTCCCAAACTTCCTGAACATTACGTATGACATTATGTTGATTGACGCCCCACCATCCACCAGCATCTTTGTTACAAGCTGTCCATCTACTTTGCCTTGAACGAACAGAGCCCTTAGGTGCTAACTTTCATCATCGGCAGGCTTCTCAAAGACAGCTGCCATTGGATCCAACACCAATTGTGCCATTTCAGCAGCTTCTTCCTCGTTACTGATAGGTGCCATGAACTCCATCGGCAATATTACAACCATATTGATTTCTGCCGATGGATCTCTATCCTTGCGCTTTGGCCTCCACTACCTAATCGGGGACCTATCCCTTGCAGAATTCTCACCGGGATACAGATCATTTCGGCGTTCACGCTGGATCCTCCTTTTCTGAGTCTTCGTCAGACCCTTAGGGCACCATTGAGGAAGCTTGGTCTTCCAAATAGGATGGTGCTGCTTCTCATTGCTTGTATCGGCACCACTCCTTATGTTTGGATCTCTGGAGAATATTTCTTCATCGGGCACTCTTGCATTGGCCATCTCCTCAAGTTCCTCTTGATCAACAGACCTGCCAAGCCTGTCATGCGCACTGAGCTTGCCCCCCAGCCGATCATGTGCCGATTTCTTTTCTCTGAGCGGCCTAGCATACCTGAATATCCGATCGTCAAAACAAGGCTTCTTTTCTGACCGATCGGTAGGGTAGTACCCATTGCATTCAGGACAATTATCGTCATTAGGTAGCTTGATGCCTTCTTCCCAGCAATGAACAAAGAAGGGACACTTCCAATGATCTTTATGCCGAAGCCACTCTTGGTGCCTTTCTTCCTCCTGCCGATATCGCCCCTTCTGCGATTGCTGATAATCTTGTCGTGGCCGCCTATGCGTGATCACGACGCCATAAGACTTCCCGGCACTGCTGCCATCATCGACAACTCTCTTGCCTTTTCTATCATCGACAAACCTCCTCCCTGTTACTTCATGTGCAGCTACTTGATGGTCAGGGTCTACCGATGCGCTTTTCTTGGCAGCTGCCGATTTCAACACCTTAGTCTTTCCACTGGTTTCCACCATATTATTTGGAAACGGGTGCTGATCGATCTTCATTGGCTTCTGGGCTTTAGAATTTTCAAACTTAATTTGCCCAGATTCAAATTCTGACTGCAATTGCTGCCTGAACACTTTGCAATCATTGGTACTGTGCGAAGTTGCATTGTGCCACTTGCAATACCTGATCTTTCTGAGTTCTTCAGCCGATGGAATCACTTGGTTAGGCGCCAACTTGATCCGCCCTTCTTGAAGTAATAAGTCAAACATCCTATCGGCCTTGGTGATATCAAAGGTGAACCTTTCAGCTTCCTTCTGGCCAAATGGACAGGACACCGATTTCTTATCTTTTACCCATTCGGCAGCGCCGATGCTTAGCTCCTCATCGGAATCCTCCACTTGCTCAATGAAGGCCACCTTCTTATTCCAAGTCTTTCTAGGCTCAAAAGTCTTGACATCTTGATCGGCAATTCTTTGCACAAGGTGGCTTAGACTTTCAAACTCTTGAGACACATACTTATCTTTAATATGCGGCAGCAACCCTTGGAAAGCCAAATCTGCCAATTGCCGATCATCAAGCACCAAGCTGTAGCACTTGTTCTTCATGTCTCGCAGCCTCTGGACAAAGCTTTCCACCGATTCGTCATTACGCTGCCTCAACTTGACCAAATCGGTAAGCTTCTTTTCATGTATGCCAGCGAAGAAGTATTTATGAAACTGCCTCTCCAGATCGGCCCATGTGATTACAGAGTTTGGAGGCAGTGAAATGAACCACGTAAATGTCGATCAAGACAACGATGATGAGAACAATCTCATCCTCAGTTCTTCTCTGCTGGCAGCTTCTCCACACTGGATAATGAAGCGATTGATGTGCTCCATTGTTGACGTGTCATCTTGGCCAGAGAATTTAGTAAAATAAGGCACCTTGTACCGATTTGGGAGAGGAATTAAGTCATATGCCGGAGGATATGGCGTCCGATAAGAGTATGTATTAACCTTGGGTTTAATACCGAATTGTTCTTTCATCACTTCGGCAATCTTATCGGTCCAATATGCATCCTGATCTTGCCGACTCATTGACTGATTGTTGACTGGTGGAGCCGGCTGATGCGCCCCCTCAGGTCTTGGTGAAAGATGGTTCGGAGCAGTTGGCATGGGCGCAACACCGGTCATCTGGATATTATGCATCGGCTGACTTGCCAATGGATAACTTTTCACACTCACTGGGTTGTGCTGTGGCATCACATTCATCGGTTGTTGTACCGATGCTCCACTCTGAGTGTTTTTTGGACTTCCATAATGATACATTAGTTCGCCAGGCTGTTGAATCGGCGGTTGATTGGTCCATCCAGGATAAATCATCGGTATGTGATTTACCGATGGCTGATAGCTAACTGGCGCCTGCTGCTCCTGCACCTTGGAGTAATCAACAAATTGATTACCTTGATGTGTTAGTACTCCAGTTTGAGGATTTACCTGCATAGGTTGACTTCCAGTTGCTATGCTTTGTTGCATTGGCACAGAATTTGCCGATGGTGGCATTAGAGGTACTTTAGGAATTACCACCTGGAGATCTTCTAATGGCATTTGTACAGTTAGAGAAGACGTGGAATAATGCACCATAGGGATCATCGGCTGTGATTGCATTGCCGATGCCATGGAGACCTTCTAAGCCGAACTATCTCCCTGCACCAGACTGGAACCAGCAGATGGATTTGGAGGCATACCGTATCCCCACCAGTTGGCGGGAGCTGGATGATTCTGGATAGCAGGTCTCGACATTGCCGACGCCACTGGATCTGCACTAAGCTTGGTGACGCTTTCAGGACTTGTCCTTGGTGGTGTAGCCACATCGGTAGACGGACCCACAGGAGTGGAAGACGCCATTGGAGCTGCCGATGGGTTTATAGATGCCGATCCAGGTTGATGATACGCTGGACCAACATATTGAGGTGTTTGTCCTTCTTTGAAAGATTGCATAACAACATTGTACACAGTATTGGACAGCACATTGGAGTGGCTAATTAACGCTTGATTTAATGCAGAATTAACCATCTCTTGTAAGTTACCAGGATTGGCATCAAACGTGACCTGCTGCGACAATGGCGGATCTTGTTTCTGGATGGCTTCGCCGCTCCTGCTTAGGCTGAAGGACTTCAGATACAATTGTTTGTACTCCTCCATAGCCTGTTTTGTATCATCTTTCAGATCGGCCTCGGAGACTTGGATGACGTTCCTCATATTGACGTCGGTGTTATCACCCATGACAGATGTATAATTAGTCCCACCGGGTGTGTCAAAAGAGGTGTTGACACAAAAAGCGTCAGGATCTGCGAACACCTTGGGCTTATACCCGAATTTGATGTTCAAAGATGTGCCAGTCGATTTGACCAGTTAATCGACAAGGACGATAACTAGAACAAGATATGAACGAGACAACGGCGATACGCCTGGATGTCAAGGCTCAAACTTGATCAGGATAACTAGAGTAGAGCTGAACGAGACGACAGCGATGCGCCCGGACGTCAAGGCTCAGGTTGCTCAAACGCGGAACTTGCAAGGGTTGACGGAGATCAAGGAGATGCAGCCCGTCGAAGCTTGATGAACTCGTAGATAGACTAAAACTAATGCAATAAAAGGGTAAATTGCTGGAAAAGTAAATAAGAATAATAGATTTGTTTTGATGTGTATGATTGTTCTACTCATGATCCTTAGGTACATATTTATACTCCGGCAATAGGAGTTGTAAACAGACACGATTTGTACCTTTCCTAAACAAAACAAACTCCTATTTTAATGGAAATAACTAACTCGCGCAGGAGTCGGGCCCAAATAACAATAATATTTCCCGAAACAAAAACTCTATTTTTAAGGAAATAAACGACTCGTGCAAGAGTCGGACTCAAACTTCTATAACAATACTGGTATAAGATCACCAGTTTCCTTATGTCTTCTCCTCGATGAAACTTTCCATCAGCAGATTCCTCCAACGCCATCGGCATCCTTTTGCTGACGTCAGCCATCTTATCACCCTGCACCCATCGGCAGCATCTCCTTATGGGTAATACTCTCCAATCGGCAAGATTCGTTCAACTTCCATCGGCAACAAATTCATCTTACTTGCAGTATTCACTCTCATCGGTAACATTGACCGATGACCTTCCGATGCCGATAGAAAACGGCTACCGATCAATGCAAGTCTTAACTCATTTGACACATGCCGAAAAATGGTGTCAACAGAACTTAACCCTAAAAACTTGATCCACTGGAGAAACTTATAAAAAACAATGGATCCTCACTCCCTTCAGGCCCCGGCGAGACGCCGAAGGGGAAGGGTGGGGGACCAGTGACGACGGCGGAGGGGGGCGGGCAGCGGCGGCGTCAGTTTGCATCTCGCGTGTAGCTTATTTGTTTCCCTGTCCCAAACAAAAGAAACAAACTTACATTACGAAGCCTATTCCTTGTTTTGCTCCACTCCTTCCGTCCCAAATTAACTGTCGTTTTGGGTTTCCGTGTCACAACTTTGACTAGATTTATATAAAGTACGTGTAAGATTTGTGTCTATAAATAAATTTGTTAAAAAACTAGATCAAAAGATCTATCTAGTGATATCAATTATGTATCATAACTATTAATAAATTTTTATATAAAATTAATCTAAGTTATTTCTCGAAAAGTGAGAAAGACAAATATTTTGCGACGGAGGGAGTACATCTCATTCAGCTTCAGGGAGCGAACATTGTGGGAGGATCAGAGCACCATGAAGCAAATTACAGGGTCTTTCTCTAAAGCTAACAACTCCTAAAATGCTCGATGAACCAGAAAACTTCAGCATTGTCATCAGCTGCCATTCATGTCTTCAGTGGAGGGATGGTGTGCAGCTCAACAGCTCGATCAGCTAGCTGAGCTGCTCCATCTGGTAGCGGAGGAAACACCAGTTCATGAGGAGGTCCCACTGGACAATCACGGACAGGCGTGAGTGATCTCGCCAGTGTTTTGGCAGCTGTAGTGCGGCACTGCCACATGGGAAATTTTACCCTCTGCTTTAGCGTCACGTCTAGCCACTACTTGCCAGACTTCACTTCTGTTCAATCATGGACAAAGAACTTTTAACGTGGTGCTAAAACTCCAGATGCATCCAATTCCCACGATATCATCTTTTTAAAGGACTTCATCCATGCAGTTTCCTACTTAAAATACGATTCTATGCAATGCATATTGCTTGCACATTTTATACGCAATGTATTGTTTGTAAGTTTCTATTTGAATCAAATGGAACTGGCCAAACAGAGTTGATATTTATATGTCAATATAGGAAGCAGGATCAGCACATATTGGCTCTTAAGCTCCGACCCGTAACTATTTGACCAACCAACTTTGATGTTTGAGGCAATATGCAGATATGTGTAATAATGCTTACCAGCAGAAATGATGCATGTACATAGATATCTTTATACTGTCATACGCGGAAAGAAAATAAAAAATGTTCCCTGGACGGCAATATATAGTACAACGCTTGATATGTCTAGTGAGTAGAACTCATTACAATGACACCGCTAAAAGTGGATGGTTTGCTTCTGCCGCCACCAAATAAAAAATACCTAGTTGCCTTAAAAAAGAGAAGATTTGAATCATATAAGTAATATTAGGAGCTAGCGCTATGTGTATTCAACTAGGAGAAATTCTATCGTGCTTTGAAAAACTAGGATATCCATTTGAGTAGATCTAATGATTATAAAATAAGAAAACTAATGTAGATGAACTTAAGTGATGGATCCGAACAAAAATTATGTGGAACTAGTTTTAGATTAAATTTAAAGGGTACATTAATACATTCGCGTTTTAGAAGTTGCTCTCCAAATACATTAATACATCCGGTAGCTTTCTCCAAGTGCGGACGCCACAGCTGCCCCACGGCATGCGTGGCGGCTCGCAGGGTACAAGATCTGTCGCAGAGGCTCCCAAGCATGGGCAGCCTACAGTCAGCGGCCCCTTCAGTTTTCTCTCACTCGTAGGTTTCTAAGAAGTCAAACGTCGATGCTTCCGTTCGTTACTAGAGCTCATGGAGCGTGGCTGCAGCCTGGATCAAGCCCTCGTGGGCAACAAGCCGTGCATCTTAACATGTCCGTCCGAGTTAAATGATTACACCAAAAAAATAATTTATAATTTCTTCATATCAACTCGAATAAAGACATACTTTATATCAAAATTGCAGAACTCGAAGCGATCTACTACTTTGTAAATAAAAAGTTTTAGAATTGAAATGTTTTAGGGTCCCAAAATATTGTTGTAAGTGCACAGATTTTGAAAATTGAAATTATCAAACAATCCCATATGTTGCCATGGTCTATACAAAAGTTTACAGTTATATCACTAGACTCTAACTTTGTAGTTGAAAAGTTTTTAATACCAATGTTTTAGTAGTCGACCTAATACTCTATACAAAAGTTTTTAATCCCATGTTTGATACTGGCAATTGTTTTTTGAATTGAAGTCATCTTGAAACTCAAACATACGTCTCCCAATGCTCCTTCTCCACACGCGCCAAGGTAACGAGGACCATGGGTATGCCTTCGTCTCCATCTCTAGCATGAAGGTGAGGCAATGTATATATAGAAGAAGTATGTGCATGTCTCTCCAGCGGGTCACTCAATGAACCATTTTTTTTATTTATAGAGAGATACCGGCCTGAGTGTGTTTGCATAAATAAAGAGCACACTGATAGGGGAGTACATGTATGGTAGAGCTCTTCAAGGCTCATTTAGCCACTTCATGAAAAGCGAGTGCAACTATAGTTTGGTAAGAGGAAAACAAATGGAAGTAGATTAGATGTGCAGCACAATGATCTATTTCGAATTGGAGACACCGGAAATCCAAAATGGAGCAAAATAGTGAATCAGAATGGATGGACAACAAATTCACCTTATTTGTGGCATCGCTGCGCCACAAGTACGGAATACCCTACTGCCGGGCTGAACCCCATGGCTTCTCCTGCTGCTTTCCATGCACGAGAGGTCTGAGACGATGAGACGGAGCTGAAAGCAGGAGCTGTTTCTTTGGTGCTCTTGCCTTTTTCCTCCGATGGCACCCTGCTGCTGCGCTGCTGTGGAACTATAGCTGGCGTATGGTGCCTTCGCCATCGCCATCGCATAAGACACTTCTGTCGCCATCGCCAAGCTCCAGTTTGTGCAGTGCCTTCTCTAGTTGATCGACGGTTTGCTCAATGCCAAGCCATCGATGCCTATATGGTCTAGTGTCTATATGGTTTTTAATTCATGGTCTTCAACATCCTACATCCTAGCTGAGCCTTGCCTACGGTAGTAGTATTACTAATATGAAAGAGGCCATATAAAATCCTAGCTGATCGTAGCTGATCCTACATTCGGTCTAGTCTCTAGTTGTTTACATCCTACGTCCTCTGTAACCGAGCATCGTTGGGGTGTTGTTGATGGTGGTGGCCCGTTGGAGGCAATTCAAGCTCTGTTTTTCATTTCCTGAAAGAGGTCTGGGAATTATTGTTTTTTTCTATCGAGGTCATAGAATAATCAAAGTAGCTTGGATGTGAAGAACGATGATCCATTATAATTGGAATTATATTTTAGACACCAGAAATCCAAAACAGAGCCGAACTCGAAAAATAATTTTGGTGCACCACCAATTCCACCAAACGTTATAGATTGTAGCATGTAGCACCACCAATCCCCTTTTCGAACAAGGCATGAACAAAAGGCAGCATCCTGCAGTGGTTTACAGTAACAGACGTCATTGCCCAATCCACGTAGGGAGGCGTCATTACAGTAACATGGGTCTTAGCATGTCCGTGTGAGTTGATCAGCGAGGCCCTGTCTTGGGAAACTAGACCAACAATAGTCCACTCAACCAATAATGGGTCTGATTTGTTCGCCCGGAGGTCAGACCCTTAAATCGAATGCATTCCTGTAGACCAGAGAGCCCCTCCGGAGGAGATTAGAACAGGGTCCCCTAACCTTATGATGGTCGTTCTCAGAGACATGTACGAGCGTGTCCGATGGGTGTACCTCCCGCCATTGTTCAATCGACTCAAAGTCTAGTAGGGATTTATTGTGTACTGGGATTGTACATTATAATGAGGGTATCATAGTACGGATACATGTCAGGGTGGGACAATCTTAATGGTCAACAGATTGTCCAGCATCCTGAAAATTCCCAGGACCACCTTGATATAGATCTTTCTGGTTCTTCTTTGAAGTTTCTAAGAGCGGCTCAGTTTCGTTGTGCTAATGTCCTGCTATTTGGAAGAAAGGATACACCTTCAGTTTCCTTCACCAAGGTTTCAGACTCCGATGGCAACCCAGAGCCAATGCTGATTGACAGAGAATTGCTCCAGGCAGCACTTCCAGTGACCCCTGCAATTAAATCCTCGGGCCTTGAAATTGTCCCATGGAACCCAATCCCTCAGGTCATAGCACTCCAACTGCTACCGGCCTTATTTGAATGCCGTCGACATGCCAAAGAAACACAAATCAATAGTGCCCCTGTTATTATCCTAGGCGACTCCTCAACTCAGAATCAGCAAGATACAAGTGACTTAGGCCCACCAAGCTATGTTTTTCAGGTAGATCATTATCATTTCAGCACATCTACAACGAGGAAACGCCGTAGTCATGGATTCAGCATGGCTTTACCCAGTACTGTGGGAAATACAACCACTCCTGTAGTGGAGAGTGCAGTTAGGCGCAGCGCAAGGCTCAGCAGTGTCAGAGATGGCTTTCGAGAAGTATGGTTAGAAAAGGAACCATCCAAAAAAAGGAAGGGGCGCATTGTCATGATTGATGAGAGGTCTGGAAATTCTGAACCTGTCCCGGTTGACATTCTGCAAGACTGGGGCATCAAGTGTGGGGTACCTCCTGAGGAGTTATCCATGGAGGCGTTGATGCAGGCGCCATCTTTCAATCCTTTAGCCAATGATGATCCATCAGCGTAAAGTTTGCAGCACTGCTAGATATGGCGTTTCTAGTAGTCCCTTCAGGACAGTTATCCTAGTGTTTGTTAACTGTCTTTGTTTTGTCATCTGGACATTTTTTAAATCTTTCCTGTTTATGGCTGTGCTTGACTATTGTTTCTGCTCAATGGATGTGTTATGTTGCTCCAACATCTTTACCTTCTGTCATCATGATCGTTCTAACCTCTATGCCCATATGATGTTTTTTTCTCACTCTATCAATTTGGGGGCTTGCTACTATCTTTTCATGCTAGTCATGATAGATTTCCACTCCTATCACCAAATGTTCTCAAATGAATACACGTGATTGGAATATCCTTTGTTGGAACATTCGTGGAATAAATGGTTCAGAAAAGTGGGATGCAGTTCGCGACAAAATAGAAGAAAGTGCAAGTTCTGTGATTTGCCTACAGGAAACGAAAAGAGTCTTTTGACAACTCTTTTATTAGAAAATTTGCTCCAGCTTTGATAATTTTGACTTCATCCCTTTGATTGGTGCTTCAGGTGGCATTCTTGTTTTATGGAACAGTGCCATTTTCTCCGGGGTGGTTCTTGATAAACATGTCTTTGGCATCACTATTAATTTCACCTCGGCTCACAATACAGAATCCTGGAAATTAACCATTGTCTATGGTCCGTGTGATGAGCATGCTCGCACTGATTTCATTCATTGGTTTCGTGGCCATGACATCTTGGATAGCGACAATTGGGTTTTTCTTGGAGATTTCAATTTCTATCGTTCGCTCAGCAACCGTAACAAACCAGGAGGAAACTTTACTGATACTCTCATATTTAATGAAGCTATTGGACACCTGGGCCTAGTGGAGCTGCCACTCAAGGGTCGTGCCTTTACATGGAGTAACATGCAAAGCAACCCTCTCCTTGAACAGTTAGACTGGTTCTTCACTGAAGGACCGGAAACGGCGACCAGAGGGGGGGGTGAATGAGAGCCACATAAAAATTTCTTTCGAAAGATCTTGACCTTTGTCCCAAGCACGACCCAAAGCACGAACTAGGCTCACGACCCACAAGTGGGTGGATGTTCTAGGAGATGACCTAGGAACACAGCGGAGCTAGCTACGAACCCGAAGAAACAAACCAAAACCCAAACAGAAAAAACAGCAACCAAACAGAAGCTCCGGACCAGTTGGGACAGAGCCACCGGACTATAGTGAGTAGTCCGGAGCTAAGGTCCAACGCCTTCACCCGCCGAGACAAACCAACGCAGGGAGCACCTGACCTCCGGACGACTTGCTCTGGACCAGTCTGACGCCACCTCCGAACTAAGGAAGGTGGTCCGGTGCTCACTCCTACCCACTGTCAAAACTGAGCAGTGAACACCCTACCTCCGGACCAGACCACCGGACTACCCCGTCGGACTAAGGAGAGAGGTTTGACGCGTGGAAGCTTTTCTCAGTAGAGCTACCGGATCATTCGGCTATGGTCCGAAGCTCAAAAGCTGAGAGGTCTGGAGGGTGGTCCGACGCCCCTTGCTGCTAGACACGAGAAAAGTCAAGACCACCTGACCACTTGCTATGGTCCGGAGCTTAGGGGTAAGTGGTCCGACGCTCACGAGCAAAAAACTGTTCTTCGCGAAAACGGATTTCTCTCTGCCAAATCTTCCCAAAACTCAACCAAATGATCACCAACTGCAACCAAACTTTGTAGGCATGATCCTAGTGCAGTTGGGGAGCTATCCCGAAGAAATCATCGCTCAATTTGGAGAGGATAAACGGGAACAGTCGGATTTGGGGGAGAAGAGAGCAAAACGAAGAACGCCACAAAGAAATCGCTCGATCTACGCACTCGTGAGGTTTGAGGACAATTCCTTCGGTGCAAAGATGCTCCTCACGAATACGAACAACTTGGTTCAAACGGATTTGCAAGAGCAAATCCCTACAAGAAGAAATCATCTTGGGAACAAAAAGGGAGCAAAAGCAAAACGCGAAGAACACAAGCAAAATGGGGACACGATCAAGAACTCAAAGCCAACATGGCTTACAGAGGTTACGGCCTCCGATTCCTCGCAACAAACTCAAGTTCTTACAAAGGTTGGTGGAAACAACCTAGGGATCTCATGAACTAGAGAGAGGGTAGAGAGAGAGAGAGAGTTGGGGCAAATGATTAGGGTTCCAGAGATGGAGTGAGGAATACCCCTTCACCCCCTATTTATCGGGCTTTGGCTATTTCCCAAACACCCCCCTAGATACATGAGTGAACTACCTAGCCTAAGCATTGCGGTCCAAGCTCTGGAAAATATCTCCCGCATTTTGACTGGACGACCCCGCTTCCTGCCAGGAGTTGCCGTCGCCTCGACGCAACCTCCAGGATCCCGCCACGTGCCATCCCCGCTTCCTCGGAAGCTCCGCCCGGGTTTTGAGGCCCAAACCCGCGAAACCCGCCACCAGTAGCTTTGGGCTCAACTACCGAACCCCGAGTTTTGAGGCCCAAACTCGGAAACCGTCCTCCGATGGTTTTGAGGCCCAAACCACCAAACCACTCGACTCGAGCCACCTTGTCCTCGCTCGGTCGGACTCCGAGTCCCATGAGCCTCCGCTTGACCCGCTCGTCCGTCGTCTTGACTCGGTCTACCTCCATGTCTTCTTGCGCTCGCCGGTGCCAAGTACTAGCCACCACAGCTAGTTCACCGGCGCCAAGAGCAATTTTATTTTAGATCAATTTTAATCATTGTGCTCAATGGAAGTGAATGAAGCAATGAAGAGCCATAGTTACAAGATATATACAAAACAACCAAGAAGGATCTTCAAAAGCCTACACAAGCTAGTGCCATTTTAGAGGTGACATGGGTAATTAAGTTCAATTTTAAAGCTTTTCTAACTTAACTCTATTGCATATCATGAGATCAAAGAGAGTCT
Source organism: Microstegium vimineum (assembly GCA_022036555.1). Lineage (NCBI taxonomy): Eukaryota > Viridiplantae > Streptophyta > Magnoliopsida > Poales > Poaceae > Microstegium > Microstegium vimineum. The sequence continues at coordinate 6,416,564 of CM039136.1, forward strand.
AAGTTAGGCAACACCATAGACACATAAAACACCTCAAACAGAGCATAGTTTCATTATGTCGGCTATAGGTATGAAGCTTAAAATGAACTATGTTACAAAAGCAATGCAAAATGCAAAGACACCAAATGAAAGCTAAACACACCAAAAGAAAGAAAAAGAAAAGACAAACAAGAACCAAAAAGAACTATGATACACAAAGAGCTTCCCTCAACTAAAAAGGAAAGCAAACACCCAACTCGCCCCGAAGGCGAGAAAACGTAGCTTGATCGAGAGGTTTTGTGAGAATATCCGTAAGCTGGTTTTGGGTCTCGACATGCCGGAGGTCAATGTCGCCCTTCTCATAGTGGTCTCTCAGAAAATGAAATCGAACATCAATGTGCTTGGTCTTAGAATGAAGCACAGGGTTTTTGGCTACACTAATGGCACTCGTGCTATCACACAGCAGAGGCACTTTAGTAAGCTCAAGACAAAAATCCTTCAAAGTTGCAATCATCCAAAGCAACTGAGAGCAACAGCTAGCCGCGGCAACGTACTCAGCTTCGCACATCGACTGTGCCACGCTAGACTGTTTGCGAGAAGACCAAGACACAAGAGAAGACCCGAGAATCTGGCAAGTCCCAGAAGTGGACTTTCGATCAAGACGGCAACCGGCAAAGTCGGCATCAGAATAACCAAAAAGCACAAGAGAGGAGGCGGAAAACCAAAGACCAAATTTGGGAGTGAAGCGCAAGTACCTCATGATGCGTTTCACCGCCTGCTTGTGCGAGGTCCGTGGAGATGCCTAAAAGCGTGCACACAGGCAGACGACGAACTGTATGTCCGGCCGAGTCGCTGTCAAGTACAGAAGCGACCCGATCATGCTTCGGTACTCCGTCTGATCCACCGCCTCTCCTTCCTCGTCCGCATCCAAGGCAGTCGTGGTCGACATGGGTGTCAAAAGAGGCTTTGCCTCACCCATGTCAAACTTCTTCAAGATATCCTTCGTGTACTTGCCTTGGTGCACAAACATCCCTTCCCGGGTTTGCTTGATTTGCAACCCGAGAAAGAAAGTCAAAACTCTCATCATGCTCATCTCAAATTCCCTGCTCATAAGATCTGCAAACTTGGCAACAAGAGCATAAGAAGAACCACCAAAGATGATATCATCCACGTATATTTTGACAAGGAGAGTGTCTTTGCCTTGCTTGAGGAGAAACAACGTCTTATCTACCGATCCCATTTTAAAACCCTTAGCTAGCAAAAAGGTTCGCAATCTATCATACCATGCTCTAGGGGCTTGTTTCAAACCATACAAAGCTTTGTGAAGCTTAAAAACATGGTTTGGAAATTTGGGATTTTCGAAACCAGGAGGTTGTTTAACATAAACTTCCTCCTCTATGTAGCCGTTTAAGAAAGCACTTTTAACGTCCATTTGAAAAAGTTTAAAACCCTTAGAAGCCACAAAAGCTAGAAGGATTCTACTGGCTTCTAAACGAGCTACGGGAGCAAAGGTTTCCTTATCGTCTATTCCCTCCTTTTGACAAAAGCCTTGCGCTACCAACCTAGCCTTGTTGCGCACTACCACCCCATCTTCACTTTGTTCATTTTTGAAAACCCATTTGGTACCTATGGGGTGGCAACTAGGTGGTGGAGGAACTAAGACCCAAACGCGGTTTCGCTCAAAGTTTTCTAACTCCTCATGCATGGCATTAACCCAATCCAGATCCATCAATGCGTGTCCAACATCCCGGGGCTCAAAAGACGTGACAAAAGCCGAATGAACAAAGTGGGAAATACGATACGACCTGGAGCGTGTGGTACGCTCGTTGATGTCGCCAATCATAGTCTGAGGAGGGTGGCGATGTTGAATGTGTAGCGGCACCTCTCATGAAGAAGTCGCCTCCCCCTCGATAGCAGCTAGAGCTCCCTCAGATGCAACGGGCACGGACTGCGGAAGCTGCTCGAACGGCCCCCATGTATAGGAAGTAGACGGATCGGGACCATGAGCCGAAGTGGAAGTCGCAGGGTCGACGGGGGCAGCTAGTGGAGTTGGCTTGGGATCACCCCAATCGGCGTCGTCCTGCTCCTCCTCCACAAAGATGCTAGTGTTCACCTCATCATCACCTGCAAGCTCAAAAGTAGTGGAAACACAGGGCATAGTCTCATCAAAGGTAATCTCACAAGTCTCCATCACTCGGTTAGTCTCAAGGTTAAGTGCACGATAAGCACGAGAGTGAGTAGAGTAACCAAGAAAGATACCGTCAGAAGACCGTGATTCAAAGTTGTCCAACTTACCGCCCTTTTGAGGATGAAGCACCTGCACCCAAACACCCGTAGGTGACTTACCTTGGGTGGTCTCCCAAATCGCAGCTCATAAGAAGTCTTTTTCTTGAAAGCTCAGAGAAAAATGCGATTGGAAACATAGCAAGCAGAATTGAGTGCTTCGGCCCAATACCTCCTAGGAGTCCTATGCTCATCGAGCATCGTCCTGGCTATCTCAACAAGGGTCCGATTCTTACGCTCAACAACACCGTTCTGCTGGGGAGTGTGAGGTGAGGAAAACTGGTGATCGAGACCCAAAGAAGAACAAATAGTTGCAAAGTGAGCATTCTTGAATTCTGTGCCATTTTCACTACGGATAGCTCTCATGGCATTCTTAGGTAGCTCATTTTGCAATCTCAAAATCATATCTCGAACAAGTGCAAAAGCCTCATCCTTAATCTCCAAAAAGAACACCCATGAGTACCTCGAGTAGTCATCAACGACTACAACAGCATACCACTTCCCTCCCTCCGACCTAACCCGACCTGGACCAACTGTGTCCATGTGTAAGAGCTCGCCGGGTCGAGTGGTCATGATCTCAGTCACAGGAGGATGGGAAGCGGCAACCATCTTGCCATGCCTGCAAGGATGGCAAATCAAATCTTTCTCGAACTTTAGCTTTGGCAATCCTTGGATAAGGTCCATTGAGCTAAGCCTTGTAAGCAAGTCAAAACTCAAATGTCCCAATCTCCTATGCCACTTCCAAAGCTCGGAAGAAGAACCGGCAAGAAGACAACGAGAAGGTCCGGAAGAGATAGAAAAATCCGCACGAAAAACCTTCCTGAAGGGTAAAATCTGGCAAACAAGCTCACCATGAGAGTCCAAAATCCGAGACAAATTAGTCTTAAAGCTCACTTCAAAACCGTCTTCAAGGAGTTGCAAAACCGAGAGAAGGTTAAAATGCAAATTCGCAACCAAAGCAACATCCTTGAGGACAAAAGACGAATTAACTCGGATGGACCCCCGGGAGACAACCTTACCTTTACTCTTGTGCCCGAAAGTGATGTACTCGGTGTGGCGCACGGGGTCGAGGCTGGAGAACCACTTGGCACTTCCGGTCATATGGCGTGAACATCCGGAATCCACAAGCCAAGTCTCCTCCAGTCCTCCTTCCTACATCAATAAAAAGACATAGGGTGAGCAAACGGACCAACACTGGGGTTAGTAAATTGTGAAGGATACCAGTGTTGTCCCACTTGCCCAAAGAATGGGTTAGGAGAAAAACCAAACATCTCTTGCCCCATGGGGGAATAGCGATCACCACGATAGGGAAAACGTGGTCCGCTAGCGAAGGGTGGATTAAAGCCACCGCCACGAGGTCCATAGTCGTATGGATCATGACCGGTACCCGCCGGACACGACCACCACGTGGTCTCGCCTCCTAAGGCCTAGCACCTTGAGGCATTGTACCTCTCGGCCTAGAAGTGCGCCTCTGAACTTCCGGTTCACACACCCCAACTCATGGGTGGTACATGTCCCGGTTGTTCAACTCGACCTGCCTCCGATCATCTCTCTTCCTCCTAAAGCAAAACTCAGCCAAGTGCCCATCCCGCTCACAATACTCACAATGGTACCTCACCACACTCTTGGTAGGCACTCTCTTGGTGGGTTGGGTGGCTCTAGCTTTCTTAGGAAGGGGATCACTAGAGATGTCTGACAGTGTGTCAAGTGGGTTGCGAAGATGGTTTGGTTTGGCAATCCACACTTGCTTTTGTGGAGTGGTTTTGGGTGGCTCTTCAAACACACCATCTCTCACAGGTAGCTTGGTAGGGTCGGTAGGCTTAGGTGGGGAAAACTTGGTAAACTTGGGAGGTGTGATGGGTTTCTCACTCATGCTCAAACCACTGCACTCACCGATTTTACCAAACATGCTATCGTCCTTCCCACCTATAGCAAAGCCCACTCCCGTGCTGCCAGCCCGCTTGCATTGGCTAAGCAACATCCCCAACTGTGGCTCTTAGCAAGACACCTAGCTCAATATGGACCGAAGGTATGTGTTCTCTTCCTCGGTACGCATCTTGTCATGTCTGCACGACGCGATCTCAAACTCCAAATCCTCAAAGCGATCTGACTCTCTAGTGCTATCTGAGCTGATCTTCTCTAGCACAACAATCCTACTCTCCTTCTGTGCCAGCTCAGAATGCAAGCCTTCACAAGACTTGCACGCATTACGCTTGAGCAACGCATCCTGACTCATCAAGGTGTCGTTCAGAGACTCAAGCTCAAGAGAGAGGGATTCGATGGTGGGTGATACCTCGGGTGTGTCGGAGTTGTAGTCGTAGTCAGGGCCATCCTTGCGCTTGCCGACCTTGCCTTCTTCAATCACCATGGTGCAAAAGCCACCATGCTTGGCGTCGGCGTAGAAGCAGAGGTCGTTGAGCTTGTCCTCAACCTTTCCCTTCGACTCATCGTCACTCGAGGAAGAGGCCCCGTCGGAGGAGGCATCAATGTCGCTGAGGGAGGCGAGGAAGGCTCGGTGCTTGGCCTTCACCTTGTCAATCACCTTCTTCGAGGATCTCCGGTTGTAGCCGCCCTTGGCCTTGTGCTTGTCATCGAAGCGGTGCTCGCGTTTGTCCTTGCGCTTGGTGAAGTCACCCGCAGCTTTCTTGGGGCAGTTTGCGATGAAGTGATCCTCATCACCACAACGGTAGCACCCCTTTGCCGCGCCACCACGTCGTCGGTTCAAACGGTTGTTGTGAAACCGTGAGAACTTAGTGATGACCAAAGCCAGCTCATCATCTCCAAGTGCCTCCACTTGTTCCTCTGTCACAGAGATCAAAGACAAAGCGAAAGAAGAGTGTGAAGGGATATAGGAAGAAGGAGACACACCGCAGGGGCCGGAAACCAACGCCATGGATGGGTTCGACGGGTTCTCAAGCTTGGCCCGGGTCTGGTGGTCAATCTCCGAGGACTTGAGCTTGCTGAATAGTTCGTCCACGGTCAGGGCATCATAGCCCGGTGACTCCTGGATGGGAGCTACCTTCATCTCCCACACCTTCCGATCAAGAGCATGCAAAATCTTGATAGCCATCTCATGATCATCATAAGGCAAGTTGGCTCGATTAGCACGCATCTTGTTGACGATAGATTGGAGGCGAGTGAACATCCCGTCAACAGATTCACCGGCCAACTGAACGAAGTTCTCGTACTCCCTACGGTATGTGTCGAAGAGTCTGGACTTGATCTGAGGGTTGCCCTCATGATATCGCACAAGTGTTTGCCAGATCTCTCGTGCCGTAGTGAGACTCGAAACCCGCTCAAACTCAGGAAGAGACAAACTCGAGAAGAGAATGCTACGGGCCCTTGCGTTTGATGCATGTTGCGTGACTTGGAGATCGGTGATCTGAGCGCCAAGAACCACGTAGTCCTCATTCTCACAAATCTCCCAGATTTTCGAATCAAACCCTTGAAGGTAAGCGGACATGCGCACCTTCAAATAGGCGAAATTCGTTCCATCGAAAAATGGAGGTTTGCCAGCACCTCGCTCCATGTCGCCTTCGCAGATCAAGAACCATGTAAGGTGGAAAGATCCTTAACCGGCTCTGATACCAATTGAAGGACCGGAAACGGAGACCAGAGGGCGGGGGAATGGGAGCCAAATAAAAATTCCTTTCGGAAGATCTTGACCCTTGTCCCAAGCACGACCCAAAGCACGAACTAGGCTCACGATCCACAAGCGGGTGGATGTTCTAGGAGATGTCCTAGGAACACAGTGGAGCTAGCTACGAACCCGAAGAAACAAACCAAAACCCAAACAGAGAAAACAGCAACCAAACAGAAGCTCCGGACCAGTTGGGACAGAGCCGCCGGACTATAGCGAGTAGTCCGGAGGTAAGGTCCGACGCCTTCACCCGCCGAGCCAAACCAACGCAGGGAGCACCTGACCTCCGGACGACCTGCTCTGGACCAGTCCGACGCCACCTCCGGACCAAGGAAGGTGGTCCGGTGCTCACTCCTACCCACTGTCAAAACTGAGCAGTGAACACCCTGCCTCCGGACCAGACCACCGGACTACCCTGTCGGACTAAGGAGAGAGGTCTGACGCGTGGAAGCTTTTCTCAGCAGAGCCACCGGACCATTCGCCTATGGTCCAGAGCTCAAAAGCTGAGAGGTCCGGAGGGTGGTCCGACGCCCCTTGCTGCTAGACACGAGAAAAGTCAAGACCACCGGACCATTTGCTATGGTCCGGAGCTTAGGGGTAAGTGGTCCGACGCTCACGAGCAGAAAACTATTCTTCGCGAAAACAGATTTCCCTCCACCAAATCTTCCCAAAACTCAACCAAATGATCACCAACTGCAACTAAACTTTGTAGGCGTGATCCTAGTGTAGTTGGGGAGCTATCCCGAAGAAATCATCGCTCAATTTGGAGAGGATAAAAGGGAACACTCGGATTTGTGGGAGAAGAGAGCAAAATGAAGAACGCCACAAATAAATAGCCCGATCTACGCACTCGTGAGGTTTGAGGAGAATTCCTTCAGTGCAAAGATGCTCCTCACGAATACGAACAACTTGGTTCAAACGGATTTGCAAGAGCTACTCCCTACAAGGAGAAATCATCTCGGGAACAAAAAGGGAGCAAAAGCAAAACGCGAAGAACACAAGCAAAACAGAGACACGATCAAGAACTCAAAGCCACCATGGCTTATGGAGGTTACAGCCTCCGATTCCTCGCAACAAACTCAAGTTCTTACAAAGGTTGGTGGAAATAACCTAGGGATCTCATGAACTAGAGAGAGGGTAGAGAGAGAGAGAGAGTTGGGGAAAATGATTAGGGTTCCAGAGATGGAGTGAGGGATAGCCGTTCACCCCCTATTTATCGGGCTTTGGCTATTTCCCAAAGACCCCCCTTAGATACATGAGTGAACTACCTAGCCTAAGCATTGCAATCCAAGCTCCGGAAAATATCTCCCGCATTTTGAATGGACGGCCCCACTTCCTGCCAGGAGTTGTCGTCGCCTCGACGCAACCTCCAGGATTCCGCCACGTGTCATCCCCGCTTCCTCGGAAGCTCCGCCCGGGTTTTGAGGCCCAAACCCGCGAAACCCGCCACCGATAGCTTTGGGCTGAACTACCGAACCCCGAGTTTTGAGGTCCAAACTTAGAAACCGTCCTCCGATGGTTTTGAGGCCCAAACTACCAAACCACTCGACTCGAGCCACCTTGTCCTCGCTCGGTCGGACTCCGAGTCCCATGAGCCTCCGCTCGACCCGCTCGTCCGCCGTCTTGACTCGGTCAACTCGGTCTACCTCCATGTCTTCTCGCGCTCGCCGGTGCCAAGTACTAGCCACCACAGCTAGTTCGCCGGCGCCCATGGTCCCTCAGTCCGAGCCCCGCTTCCGCCCTTCACCGCTCTCAGTCCATCGGCACGGCAAGCCTCTACTCGACCTTCTCCACGCCATTGACCATTGTCACTAGGCATAGCACCTGCACACCACAAACGGATAGACAGGCACACATTTGCTTTCGCAAAGAGGTTAGGGTAAGCCACTCAAACTAAAACACTCACGTGTTGATCAATCACTCATCATCAAAACTGAACATTCATGGGTACTTATCTACCATGTGTTCGCATTCACGTATGCAAATTGGACCACTGACTATCCCAATACAGAGGTGCTGCCATTAGCAAAAATCACTTCTGATCATATACCTTGCAAGGTGGAAATTAACACAAGAATCCCAAAGGCCAATCTCTTCCGTTTCGAAAATTTCTAGGCCGAGCAAGTTGATTTTTTGGATACTGTCAGTAAATGTTGGTCTACAACACCACTGCGGGATGATTCTGCTAGAAACATATCTGCCAAGTTCAAAGCATTGAGAGTAGATTTAAAAGTTTGGAGCAAGAAGCTTTCAGATCTCAGGGTTCTTATTAGTAACTGCAATCTTGTCATTAGCTTTCTAGATGGACTGGAAGATAGAAGAAGCCTTTTCAATCTAGAAGCTAATCTGTGAATGGTAGTCAAGAAACATCTGCAAATTTGGCTGCATTATAAAAATCTTTATTGGAGGAAAAGATACACAGTTAACAGAATCAAATTCGGTGATGAATGCACCAAATTTTTTCATGGGATGGCCACTATTTCGTATAGAAGAAACACCATCTCACAGCTTATGAATGATCATGGTGTCTGGATTCATGACCATGTTGGAAAGGCTGGCTTACTCTGGAATTCATACAAAAATCGAATGGGCACCACCTCTTCCCCTCACATGTTATTTGATCTGCGCAGTCTAGTTTAGCAAGTGCAAAACCTTGATCTCGTTGTAGCACCAATCCTGCATGATGATGTGGATCTTGTAGTGAAACATATGCCCAATGACAAAGCTCCAGGTCCTGATGGTTTTAATGGACTCTTTCTGAAAAAATGTTGGCAGCTCATTAAAGGTGACTTTTACAAACTTTGTGATGATTTCTTTTCTGGTCACTTAAGTCTGGAGTGCATCAATACTTCATACATTACATTGGTGCCCAAAAAGGAGAACCCAGTAACTGTCAGTGACTTTCGTCCTATCTCTCTCATGAACATTTCCCTGAAGGTTATCACTAAAATCTTGGCTGACAGACTACAGTCAGTCATCATACGTGCTGTACACCGGAACCAATATGGATTTATTCGAACCCGCACGATACAAGATTGTTTAGCTTGGAGCTATGAATATATTCATCAGTGTCATCAGTCCAAAAGAGAAGTGGTTATTTTAATGCTGGATTTTGAGAAGGCTTTTGACTCAGTTGAGCACTCAGCAATTCTACAAGTTATGACTCATATGGGTTTTCCTGAGAAATGGTTGTCATGGATCAAATGCATTCTTTCATCGGGATCATCTGCTGTTTTGCTAAATGGTGTACCTGGAAAATTCTTCAAATGCAAGAGAGGGGTGCGCCAGGGCGACCCCCTCTCCCCCTTGCTTTTTGTTCTTGCAGCCGAGCTACTGCAGATCCTAGTTAATCAAGCTGCATCGATGGGTCTACGTATAGCTCCTATCCCATCGCATAGTGATGGCTTCCCAATAGTACAATACGCAGATGATACTCTCCTCTTGATGCAAGCAGACGCCCGGCAGTTATTCTTTCTCATTCTTTCTCAAAAGCCTGTTGTCTAGCTTCTCAGAATCAACGGGTCTTAAAGTGAATTATCATAAATCACACTTGTATCCTATCAATGTCTCACAGGAGAAGATGACTCAGTTAGCCGGCACCTTAGGCTGTGATATTGGTAGGATGCCTTTTACTTACCTAGGGCTGCCTATGGGTACAACCAAACCTCACATTGAAGATTTCACTCCTATGATGGATAGAATAGAAAGACGTCTCTCTGCATGCTCAACTTGACTATCATACTCTAGAAGACTGGAAATGGTAAATTCAGCAATCACCCCCATAACAACCTATGCTATATGTACTCTCAATTTGCCAAAAGGGGTAATTGATATTGTTGATAGAGCAAGGAAACAATGCCTCTGGAGAGGAAATGATAATCAGAAAAAGGGAGGTAATCTGGTTACTTGGGATATAGTGTTGATGCCCAAGGACAAGGGTGGACTAGGAGTGATTAACCTGCGCCTCCAGAATGATGCTCTCCTCTTGAAACAATTGGTCAAATTCTATAACAAAGTTGACGTGTCCTGGGTACAGCTCATTCGGAACAGGTATTACTTGCATAAGGTACCACATGTGGCAAGAGCAACAGGTTCATTCTGGTGGAAAGATGTTCTACGCTTTCAGGCCATCTTCCATATTACTTTTAGATGTGAAATAGGGGATGGTACCACAGTTTGTTTTTGGGAGGATCAGTGGGACAAAACTGCTATTTCACAAGATTACCCAAGGCTGTCCTCATTTGCTGTTACGGCTGGGGCTTCAGTAAAAGAAATTATGCAAGCTGAAAATCTTGATGACATCTTCTTCCTTCCCCTCTCACAGCAAGCACATGAGGAGCTGCAACTTCTTCAGGGAAGACTACAAAATCTTTCATATGATGATAGTGCTGCTGATTATTGGGCGCCCATCTGGGGCAACAGATACACGTCACAACAGTTCTATCGTCATGTTTTTAAGGCAATTGAGTCTCATTCAATTTACAGGATTGTATGGAAGTCGAGATGCACACCAAGAATTAAGTTCTTTGCATGACTTGTTTTGGTGGATCGTCTAAACACCAAATCAATGTTGCAACGTCGACATCTCAATATTCAAGATTCGTCTGCATGTGTCATGTGCACCAGTGGCGATGAGGAGACAATACAACACTTGTTCTTTGACTACTCTTTTGCAAAGGAATGTTGGACAATTCTTCATTTTCAGTGGGATAATTCGCTCTATCTTTTGGATAGACTATTGTTGCCTGGGAGTGCTCATAACCTTCCATTCTTCACTGAGGCATGTCTTATTGCATCTTGGGAATTATGGAAGATGCGCAACGACAAGGTGTTCCAGAGACGTGACCCAGCTCCCTCCATTTGGTTACAAAATTTTAAAAATCAATGTTTTCTTTAGTCTGTTCGTTTCAAGGATGATCTTATGACATCCTTCTGTGTTTGGCTAGATGCTTTTAGTTAATTTTCCATTGTAAGTACACGTTTTTCATTCTAGTTAATTTTAAATTTGTTTGCTGTGGGGAACTCCCCCACAGCCTTTTCGGTCAAAAAAAAAATCTTAATAACACTACTGAAAGATTGTTTTGCGGAGATTGGTAAACAGTGAATTACAAAGGTTGGTTTAATAAAGGCATGCTCTTCCAAAAGATATGTATAAATCAACCCTTAACACAGGGGTGGCAAAGTAATAATGCGATCAGAAGTCCTGCCCATGGCGCTGCGTTCATGAGCATTGGAATCTATTGCTCTATCCTCACATAAATCCTTGACGTATCTTCCATTCAATATTCAGCCAACATCTTTTAATTTTTGTCGAAACCTACAAAGTTTAAGACCTCGTCGGACAGAACTTAGTTAATTACAAGCCTTTTCTCATTGGGAGGTTGTTTGAAAAACTACAATTGTTATAGCTAAAAACTAAAAAGGCTTCTCAACACACCTGACTACTGCAGATGCCTTCCGAACAAAATTTAGTGTTATATCTCAAAACTAAAACAGGGCAGTTATAGTTGCATTTTTCTGTTGAGGTCAGAGAATAATGAAAAGTAGTGAAAGAGTATGAACACTGGTATGAATAGATAGATAGATTCATTAATCAGAGTGCGCAGGTACATATAGTTGTGCAGGATCACTCCTGGCCGATGGTGCCCAGTCTCCATTTGCCTACAAGTAAGGTGGGGAGGGACCAAGTACCTTCGATGTGCAGAACGATGATCCATTTGGAATTATATTTCCAGAAAGAGGGCAGTTATAGTTTTTTTTTCTAATGCTTTTTGTCTTCAAGAGGGATGAACCGAATCTTCATTCCATTATCTTAAAAGAAAATAAAGTACGAGGAGCCATACGCCCAAAGATATCCGGCTGTGGAGAGATCAATAATGCACTTAATTTGAAAGATAGGTGTAGTATGAGGGTCATCTGTTAATCAACTACTAAAAGGCAATGTTCGTTTGGAATGTAAGGTGATGTCTCCTAAAACCAAATCATTTCTATTAGCATTTTGACTACCAGCAGCCTTTGATAGTGCCAAGTTCCGGACTAAAACCAGTGCCAATAACATCTTGCTGCATGCTCGAGCTAAGATCCAAAGTGACAACGCCTATCACCACAGGTTCATGTGCCCTCAATTATTTGGAGGCTAGGGTCAGCCTGGAACTATTATTATTGTTGCCTCTTCACCGCAAGTTCAGATTGAACCCACAGTGCTAGGCCCTAACCATTTTCTTAAATAGTGGGAGTAGTCTATATAGCATCTCTGTGTACTACTATTTCTTATTAATTGATTTGTTCCTAGCAGTTAAATCTATCAGAGCCGGTAGGTGTGGGCGAATATGTTTCTTCTACATTTGTTCAATCAATACAGTGATATATATACAATTCCGGTTTGTATAACATTTAGCAGTGACAAATACATTGATATACTAGTTTTAGTTTTTCAGCTTCTATAGAGAGAGGTGCGGCGAATGCTTTTGATAGAGTCATGGCAATGGGATGCACTAGGAATTATACTTGCAGCCATAGAGTCTGAAAATGCTTAGATGCTGCTCTGACCTCCAGAGCCTAGACAGGCCATTGCTCAATCGTTCGCTCAATGGATGCCTAGAGAGTGTGTCGCAGTAGACATTATCAAAGGAGGGACTGGTCGCAACGTGATGCATAGTAGAAGAATGATCTGGAAGAAGAACGCATCCTGAGCTACAGTCAAATTATCGTCTCAAGAACATGTACCACATCTTCACCAACGTGTTATTCACTAATTTAGTTGGACAATGCTATGGTACTCTCTTTACTTCTTAGGAGGTAATATCTCGAATAAATCTAAGCCCTTAATTTTTAGACTTTTTAGTTTTTTAAAATCATTTAATCAACTAGTTAATTAATCTAGAAGAGGAAACAATATTGCCAAATCTAAATCATGGAAACAAAAGCCGCATGTGCCTTGGCCCTTTATTTTCTGTTGTTCCTACTTTACAAGCACGGCAACTCATGTGAAAAAAGCTTTCTAGATTTACCTCTGTGCTACCGTGAGAATAAAGGTAATATGTGATGAAGTTGTTTTCTAGAATAAAAATAAAGTAAAATAAAAAGCATGGATAGTCCGTTAACTTGTGAGGTTGTGTCGATTTGGTCCATCAGGTTTGAAAGAGTATTTTTTGGTCCCAAATCTTGATTGGTGGTGCATAAATAGTTCATACCCCTTCGTTTTATGTTTTTATTTGTAGAAACCCCCCTATATTTATTTTTCTTTCCTAAGCATGTCCGGAGCGGCTTCTCGCGCTCGTCGCTAGGGCCGGCCATCAGTCCGGTTGCAAACGGCGCGGCGGCGGCCAGCCCGTCCCGCGTCCGCAGCAGCCACGAGGGACGTCACGGGCAGATGCGGCAGCCCGCTCGACACCGCTTTGCTTTTGCGGGCTTTGCGGCAGCCCGCGTAGAGCTCGGGACCAAGACAACACTCGCGCCAAGAGCTATCGCTGAGACACTAACACAGCTTGGGTCACGCCGCACCGCAAAACGCATCATTGTCGTAGTTGTATGCCTCGACCTCGAATCGAAGGACGACGTCTAGTGGTCGTCGTCGTGGCGGCGGCCGATGGCGAGCGCCCTGACGAAGCAGGGGACGCGCCGACAGCGAGGCCCGCGAACGCCGGCGGCACGAGCAGGTCGATGCCGGAGTGCCCGGCCATCCTTGCCGTGGTCCCCTCCACCGTCGAGCGGGACACGCACCGCCCCGGCCGCGCACGCCGCCACCCTGCCGCTGCCGCCGCCGCCTCCCGAGAGCGCCCACACGAAGGCCGCTTCCGGCGCGAACGACGCGACGGACACGGCGAGCGCGAGCTTCCCCGCCCACGCCGCCGCGTGCCGTACCGCCAGCGCCCAGTGCTGCCGCTGATCCCCAACGAGCGCCTCCACCAGCGGCTGCTTTCTCCTTTTTTCTCGGTGGGGGTAGCAGCAATGGTTCACATCGTGGTTCATGGTGGCCGGGGCGACCAAGTGCCTGGGCAAGAAGTTCCAAATCAATAAATTCCTGGTTCCTGCGCAATACCAACGACACCAGGATGGCCACTTCTCCGCGTCCAGCATCCCCTACATCCATGCCGCGCTCCACACCATGTCTAGGCCGCCGCGCTCCTCTCGGTCTTGGGCCAGGACCACCATCTCCCCAGGGCTCTCGGTGCGCGGCCGAACCTTGCACGTGGTGGGCACCAGCTATGGCAGCCTCGTGGCGTACTACCTCGCCCACGAGCTGGAGCAGAAAGATGCCCCCGGCATCCGCGTCGGCAAGGGGGCGTTGTGTAACTCAGACGCAGGGGCGCGACGGAGCCGACGTTTGCATCAGCGAGGTGGTGCTATGTGAGTATGCGACTAGGCGCGTGGTCTGTTGGCATATGGATCAGCAAGGACGCATGTGCGACTCAAACGCAGTGGGACACGGCGGCACTAGCGAGAGTGGCCACGATCGAGCTCCAGCTCAAGAGAAGTCAGTTGCCATGTTCTCTGCTTGCCGGCACCGTGCACCCGCACAGGGATTGCGCGCCTAAACCCGCTCAGATCCATGCGTGCTGCAAGCGGAGGGCGCGGCGCGGCGCGGCAGAGACAGGGTCGCGGCGGCACTGGCAGCACAGTCGGGCGGTGGCACGTCGGGCTCCTAGTCTCTGGCGCTCGCTACGGCTGACCCATGCGATCGTACTCACCCCGCTGCGATCTGTGCTGCCGCTCGACTCAGCATGCGACCCATACCTGTGCTGCGACCAGCTATGGGTGCTTGCGCGCACCCAGCACACTAGCACAGCGTGCTCGTCCGCCCGCATCTCGCTCGCGATTGCGGCTCACCCACACGTCGCCGCTCCACTCTCACCCCCGCGCGCTGCACCGTCGCCCACCTGAGCCCGCATCACGCTTACGCCGCCGCGTCCCACGCTGAACGGCCCCTTTGCACGTGAAGGGTAAGGTTGTGAAAGAAAAATAAAGATATGGGGGTTTCTACAAATAAAAACATAAAACGAAGGGGTATGGACTATTTATGCACCACCAATCAAGATTTGGGACCAAAAAATGCACTTTCAAACCTGATGGACCAAATCGACACAACCTCACAAGTTAATGGACTATCCATGCTTTTTACTCATAAAAATATGTGACAAAACGTTTCACTGAAAAAAAAATAAAGGGCACACATATTACCTCTATGCTATCGTGAGAACAAAACGTTCATTTCGCCATTCCATTCCCCATCTCCCTCCTGTCTCCTCAACTCCTCTCTCTTCTCTGTGCCGCAACGCAGAGATCAGCTCGTCGTGGTGGATTCGACGGGGCGATGTAAGTGGAGATATGGGATGACTCTTCATTCCCTCTGGATTTGGCGATATGGGGCGGATCTGTTTGTTTGAGCTCGGATTTGTTTTGGGTTTTTTGGGTGGGGTGGATCTCTTCTCTGGTCTGTGCTGAGTTGGGCTCGATTTGGGTTTTTTGGTGGGGTGGATCTGTTCTCGGCTCTGTGCTGAGTTGGGTTCGATTTGGGTTTTTTGGTGGGGTGGATCTCTTCTCTGGGGTGGATTTCGGTGGGGTGGATCTCCCCCTGCCTTCCTTTGGGTGGGGTGGACTCGACGGGGCGATGTAAGTGGGTTTGGATTTGGGTTATTACTGCTTAATGTCTCTCTTTCCTGTACTGTACGGCAGAGATTAGGGTATACCTGAGTTAGGGTTACATTTGTAGTGTCCTTCTGGTGCAGGATAATTGCATTGCTCTGTAGTGTCCTTGTGGTGTAGGATTACATTTTGTTTTTGGACTTTGCAATTGGTTCAATGGTTTGGAGCAGGATTTGGTACTGATTAGGAGTTTCAGTTTTTGCAAGTTTAGTTGTTTTGGTTGATCTACTTACTATCGTTGGTAGATATTTTGGTTTAGGATCTATGTTAGATTACATGGGTATTACTTGATGATCTGTAGATAATTATCAAAGTGATGAGTTACCTTGGCATTAGTAGTAGGTTGGTGTTATGAGTTTTCTTGTCACAGCTTTGGTGTTGGAACAAGTTTCAATCCTATCTGTTATCTTGTACATGTTTTTTAGTTTGTCGGTTGATGTATTTGGCTATTTTTAGGCAGGCCAGTAGTTCATGTTTTGAGCAACGATTGGAACCTCTCTTGGTAGGTACTACTTCCCCAGAAGTTGAAGCATTTGACAGTTTTTAGGCAGGCTAGTAGTTCATGTTGATTTGGTTGCTGTGAGCAACTGGTCTTACCCATTTGCATTTTTTTAGAAACAATGATTGAGCTCTTTGCAAGTTGATGATCTATCATTTTTTAGTTTGTAACTCTATAGTTTCAGAGTTAAGACTCGTGCACTTCTCTGCTTGTGTGCTCTTTGTTATATCTGTGCTCGTGGTTGTGTGTTAGCCTGTTAGGGTGTTAGTGAGGTCATCACTCACTTGTGCAGGGTCAATTATATGCTAATATTACTAGTTTTAATAAAATAAAAAATTAGGGAAACATTTTTAAAATTCAATGAGTGTGGTCATTGAATTTTAAAAGTGTATATGCCTCTGCGCAATTTTCTATTTAAATCAATTTATATATCAAATATACTCCATATATAAATATATGGTATGGGGGATAAGCCCTCATATAAGAGGGGGAGATAAAAAGAAGGTAAAATTCAATTAAAATAGTTAATTAAGTTCAAAGCTATTCCATAATTGAATTCCAATAAAAAAATACTTATTCTCTTGAACAAGACATTCTAAAACTTAGAGAATTCTAGTCATTAGGATTTCCTTTTATAGGAAATAAGCGATATTCGATAATTTCCTATAAATATAGATTTTCTTTGGAATTCAATCAATCAATTACGAAACAACAGAGCTCTTTTATTTTAATAGAAATAAAAGCTATTTATTTGTTATTTGAATTTGTATAGTTGTTAACTATTGATGGTAAGTATTTGTATGTGCTGAGTATATAGCGTAAAACATATTTGTGTTTAGTATCAATTTCTTGCAAATTTATAAGTAATAAATTGTAGACTTAAATTACTGTAATTATAGTATTTAGCATGTGCAATATCTATCTGGTATGTACTTAACTGTTGATATCAAATACTAGCTTAACTGTTGATATCAAATACCAGCTGGTATTTACTTGTGTAGTATATGAATCTGGTATGTACTTAATTGTAGATATGTTTTATATAAATTTTCATATCTGCTGGCTGAGTTGCTTTGCTGAAGTCAAAACCAGCTGATGGCTTCTTACTTAGAATTTATCTTATTTACTCTATTTATTTGATATTGACCTGCAGATTTGAGTAGTGCTTGTTCATATGTCTTGTAATGCTTGATCTGTAGGTTTTTTTGTGGTTTTAGTTGGATTTTTTTTCTCTTCATCTGTAGATTTTAGTAGTACTTGATATGTAGCTGATGGGTACTAAATTTGTTTTGTTTCAGTTTTTTAAGTCTTTTGAGAAGAAAGGAAATTCCAGAGGCTTGGGTGCTCGGAAGCATGCTGGAAAGGTTAATTTATTTGAATGTTTTGTTTATGACTTATTGTTTTAGTGAATGTATGATATGTTGGGTAGTTACAAATGTGTATAATTTTTGGTTTTCAGGATGTGAGAGACTCTGTTGGTGAGAGTAGCACTGCTGGTAGTAGATGCAATAACAAATTCTTTGGGAAGATAGTTAGTGCTTTGGATGAGAGGAAGAGGAATATCATTACTGCTCATGGGTTTGGTGTGCTGCATGAGTATGATGGGTGCTCGGTTCCTAGGAATTTGGTTCAGTGGCTTGCTGACAAGGTTGATTTGAACTGTTTTGATCTAACTGTTGGTGGTAAAGTGGTTCCTTTTTCTCCCCAATTTGTTCATATGTTTCTGGGGCTTCTGATTGACGGTGTGGACATCAGTGATCAGCAAGATGACACAGGATTAAAATCTGGGAAGTCCAAATTTCTGAGGGAGATTGATGAGAGTAGCAATATGAATATCAAGGGGTATGCCAGCAAGTTGCTTGGAAACACTTTGAGTGATGATAACATATTTTGATACTTTATGCTGGTTGCTTTGTCATGTTTTCTGTGTCCAAACTCGAGTACTTTTCCAAATCCCAAGTATATGGGTGCATTGGTCAATGTTGAGTCTGTAAAGGATTTTGATTGGTCAAAGTTTGTCTTTGACTAGCTGTTTAGTTCTATTTCAACGTATAGGAAGAAGAAAAGGAACACTATCGGAGGATGCAGATACTTCTTTGTAGTGACTATTGTCTCTTTTGCTTGTATCTTTATTTGTCTGGCTCTTTAGTTTGTAATTTGTTGTTGTTAACTTATGAATTGTTTTCTAGGCTTACTATCTGGACTTTCTAAAATATGGATGTGGTCAAGAGCTACCTCCTGCTTTGCCTAGAATTTATATTGGAAAGGGTCCATGATCTATAAGTATGCATCATTTGATTGTGTCTGTAGAGGAAAGTACGGGAAGCGACCAGTAAGTATATGTTTCTTGTTTGTGTAGTGTTATTTATTTTGCTGTATGTTATGTTGATTTTTCAGTAAGTTGAATTAAAGGATGTTATTAATGATTTGTAGATCAAATCAGTAGACGAGACTTGTTATGCTGAGTCTTTTTTTCCAGATGATGCTTGTTCGTTGTTCAAGGAGTGTATGAACAATGAGTGTGGTAATTTGCGTGATGATGTAGGTTGCTTATTGAGTGTGGCTGTATTTTGTTTTTGTAATGGTTGGTTTTCTGTTTATTTGTTAAGATCTGGTATTTTGCATATAAACAGGCTAGACAAAGTGTAGCTGTTGTCTTTGAAGAGCACCACAGACTTCATGGTTTTAGGAGGCCTTGGGACCTTGTGACATCTATTTTCAAGCACATGTACAGTGCTTATGGTCGTGAAGGTCATGATGATGTAGTTCCCAATAACTCTGAAGGTAGTTTGCCTTGTCAAGTTTTTGTTGTTTTATTAAGATGTTGATGTATATGAATATGCAGTGCCTGCTGATGCAAGTTTTATGTTGCTGATGTGAATGTTGATACAAGTGTTGATGCCGCTGATTTTAAAGTTTATGCAAGTGTTGATCATGGGAATGATACTTGTGTAGTAGATGATTCTGTGACTGAGAAAGTTGAATTTGATGGATTATACACTGGATATGGTAGGCAACATGTTCGTCCTTCTCAGGAAATAGAAATTTTGTTTGAGAATATCTCTTCTACACCTGGTAGTTGGTTTTTGTTTATTTTGTATATTTGATTCATCATTGTTAGTTTATATTTGTGTGTTTAGATGGTCTTATTTGTTTTGAAATATATTTTGATGTACAAGTTCATCTTCAAGGAATAGCAATAGGAAAAGAAAAGTTGTAGACTCAGAGCCTTTGACTCCTGACAGTTTTGCTTGTTATGCTCGACGAAGGTCTTCAAGGGTTAGGAAATCTCCTCTTAGTCGCATTAATGAATTGAAAGCTAAAATTGGAGGTTCAGAGGGAAATCCTATAGTTGTTGAGGAACCCCCTTTGAAGAGTTCAAAGATTACAAGGAAATCTGAGAAGCAAAATCTAAAGGTGAGTATGTGTCTTTTGCTGTAATGTTTGTATTTTTTTATGGATGAAACCGAAGCTGATTGTTGTTACTTGTATAAGTGATATATGGTGTGGCCTTGTTTTTTATTGTGCTAGATGGTAGAAGTCAATTATGAAATATAGTATTGAAGTGACATGTTAGTTGGGATTTTCATTGTTCAGGAAGCAAAAACCTCTAGTTGTCCTGCTGGTAGTGGTATTCCTACTGCCAGAAATGAAGAAACTATCCCCTGCAGTTCCAAAGAAACTGGAATGGATGGAAATGCAACTATTGTTCTGGATCGTAATGGTGAGCTCATACTGTGTTTATTGCAGTATGTTTACATGCAAGTTATAGTTTTGAGATTATGTAATTTTTCTATTTTTATTGTGTAATTTTTTATGCAATGTAAGGTTTAGTCTTTTTTTACTTTCTTTTGTTAATTGAAAGCGGGGAAAGGACTTGCAAAGGACCCTTGTGTTAAGATGAATACTCCGGTCTTCTATAGTACTAGTGTACCTTCATTCAGATTGTTTGATGATCAGGATGATTTAGGAAATTTTGTTGCGGATCCTAAACTGAGACGTCCAATCGGTACATTTCCGTCTACATCTTGTCCAAGTGGGAGGGCTGCATCTATGGTAAAAATTTGTTGTATCTTTGGTTTACTTGCCATGCTTATTGATGTGTATAATTTAGCTTTATTTTTATTGCTTCAGGTCAACAAAATGAGGCATGGAGGTGTTGGTGGAAATGTATGTTAAAGTGTTTTGTATTGTGTGTCTGTTTTTTTTACTGTAGTAGTACCTGATTTACTTATCTTTTTATGATAGGCTCAATCTGAGAGTGCTTTCAACTTTAAATGTACCTCTGGATGTTAAGAATTTGTGTTTGTTGGCATCACTGATGTGAATGAGGAAGCTGAAGGCAATGGAAATGATGGCTCGGTTAGAAAGGAGAATGTTGAAACTGTAAGTATTGCTTTGGTCCATTATACCATTTGGTTAGTGGGTCTGTTATATATGTTGGAAGTTGTGTTTTATCTATTTATTTGATTAAATTGTTATGTTTATTTTGGATTTAGGACTATATTCGTATGGAGTCTGTTCCTTTTACTGAATATTCTGATCATGATGAAGACACAACTTGTCCTGTTCCTATTGCTGCAATCAGTCCGTCTGGAAGCCCTATTGATATTGTAAACGGGATGAAATAATTGTGTTTGATTTGGATCATTTGTGTTGCACGTTTGGGGTTATTTTGAAACATTTGGAACATTTGTGGAGTTTGTATAAGGATCTTTTAATATTAAGTACAAGTAGCTGAATTAGTGTGGATAGTGTTGTATACCTTTGTATTTTTTATTTTGGTTTTTCTTTTGAAATAGTTTTTAGTTTCATTTCTTGATTTTGTGAACAATTTGATTATTTTTTTCTTCTTATATTTTGCAGGCACCTACTGAAGCGCCTCTTCCATTCCGTGAAGAAGGTTCAGTGGTTGGTGCTAATTCTTGTTCTTCAAGGATTAAGGGCAGCAATGGGACTCCTTTGTCTAGTGATTGTGGTTGGCAGTCTTCTAGTGTAAAACTTGTTGTTCATCGTCCTAGACGGCTAGTGGTTCAAAGCAAGTACAAGATGAGCCCTTATAGTAAGTCAGATGTGAAGATTAAGGTGTCTAGGCGTGAAGCTGATATTTATCATTCTGTACTTCAAATGGCAGAAAGTAGTGAGCAGTTGGAGTAAGTTAATTAAGTTATGGAGCTTTTGTTTTTTTTATTACTGCACCAATTTTGTTAAGTAATGTATATATTGGTGACCTAACAACCTTATTGTTTCAGTGTGTCAGTAATCAATTATGGGAGTGTGGTTGTGAAGTTAGGTGCACTTGCTCAATCTCTTAAACCCGGAGGAAATGTGCACTATTTTGTAGTTAATGCTCTATGTAAATTGTTATTCCATAGAAATCACCCCAGGACTTGTTACAAGAACTATTTCTTTTCAAAACTTGGTGAGAGTATTCTTTTTTTTGTTATTTGTTTAATTTTTTTGTAAGTTATATTGAAAAGAATACTGATTATTTGGTTTTTGAAGGATTATCTTATTGGAAATCATGGTCGTGGTGATGAGAAAGAGAAAGAGCTATATGACACAGCTGTTAGATGCTTCAAGGGTGCTAACCGTGCAAGGTCATTATCACATAGCAACTATGTAAGTGAACTTTTTATTCTTTATTATCACACATGTGTTAGTTGCTTTAACAATGTATTGTTTTTAATTTGTTTTTGGTTTTTTCAGCTATATTTTCCAATTATGTTCTGTGATCGTTGGTATGTGATAGTTGTGTATATTAGTATGAGATGGTGTATAATTTTGGATTCATGCACACTACTCTTTGGCTGTAGACGTTCGTCACCCCATCCTTGGTTGATTACCATCTTTTCGATGAGGTCCTTGGCGTTTCTCACTGTGTGTTGGATGAACGCTCCTCCAGCGATAGCATCAAGGTGACTACGGGCCATGCTAGACAACCCGTGGTAGAATCCTTGGATTAGGAGCCAATCGTCTATCCCATGATGAGGACAGGCACGAACGTACTCCTGGAGATGCTCCCATGCTTCGGGAATCGTCTCATCAGCTTGTTGCTGGAAGCTTGAGATCTTTCCACAAAGAGCATTGGTTTTGCCCGTTAGGAAGAACTTCTTGAGGAATGAGTTAGCACACCTCTCCCATGTAGTGGCTTCTTCTTTGTGGGAGTAGAACCATTGCTTCGCCTTCCCCAATAACGAGAATGGGAAGAGACGAAGACGAATGACGTCAGACGCCACTCCCTTGATAGTGAATGTGCCACATAACTCCATGAAGTGCTGGAGATGAGCATTTGCATCTTCTTGGGGCTTCCCGCAAAACGGATTGGCCTGCACCATGTGGATCAAGGCGGGCTTCAGCTCGAAGGTGGCATCCCCGAAGTTGACCTTGGGACCCTGAGCTACGTGGGTAGCTGATGGGGCCGAGAAGTCAGAGATCGCCTTCTTGGACATAGCTTCCTTGAGTGGTGATGTAGAGCCTCCTTCCTTGAACGGATTCTAGTTTGAAACGAACCTCTGAGGGGGAACTTGACGGCGTCTAGTCCTCCTCAACAGCTGCTCAGGATCTTCGAGATAGTTTCCCGGCAGTTGGAAACCTCTCATACACTGTCTGGTTTCATAAGAAAGGAAGACACAGATAGGGGTAAGCCCCTAAGACTAATTGATAACTAAGTTAACAAGAATCTTTAGATTCAATCTAATTAAAATTTCTTGGCTAAGCTTTCCTCGGCAACGGCGCCAAAAATGCTTGTTGGTATTTCTTATGACTATTGGATAAATCCACAAGCGCACAGATTATACCGTTGTAGCACTTCACCTAGGAGTATTCCAAGGTATCATAATTTATATTATCCCAAAGGAAAGCCTTGCTAGAAATGATAATTGGATAGAGATCCTAGAGAGCACCTCAACTTAGTACCAACTAGTATAGAGGGGTAAACGATATATGTGATAGGAAGGGGTTGATGAATGAAGAAGCTATGGTAAAAGATACTTAGAACGGACTAGGTAGAATAGCTAGGTGGGAGGACAACGAGAAGAGTAAAGGGACTCCTAAGCAATTCACTCTACTTCAATATACTTAGCAAATTAACTAGTCTAAACACTATAGTTTGTCTTCTCAATACAAGTATGCTAGGCGAGGGGATAGATCAGTAGGAGGGCAAAACTCCTATCAGACCGCGTCCTCTTCTTACGGGGGCCTTACCTTTTAAGAACTTGCCTATAAACACGTGGTGGAATACAAAGACTAGACAAGGCTGTCACCTCTTGCTAGCTACCACAAACAATCCGTGCAGCAAGCGATAACCAGGGATAAGATGATGTATAAGCACCACGCTTACACACAACTTACTACATTGAATACGATCAAATAATCAAAGCACCCTATGACAGACAATGATCGCATACGGGAAAGGTCACAAGGATCACAGACTATGGATGTAAAGGCTATTAAAGAGCAAAAGCATATAGCAAGACTATATCTAGTATAGAAATGCTCAAAGTAAAGTAGAGAGAAAAGATATGTATTGAATAAGATAAAGTCTTACAAAGAAGGAAAGATACAAGAGCTATACCAGACTCTCCAGAAGACAACTCCGGAAATCTCGAGCACAGCTCGACTCAACTCTAACTCACACTCTAGACTAACTCCTAGAACAATCTAAGGAATAGAGCTTGTAGGCTTCTTCACCATGTCTAGAGAGAGGGGTATGACCCTCTATTTATAGTAAGCGGTGGAGTAGAGGCTACTCCGTCGCCACGTCATCAATCCAGGGCCTTCCATCCTCCTCCCTTGGATCAAACCGACCTTAGAACCATCATAAGATGGATGGATGTGATTCAACATGTGGAGAAATGGTACGGCGGTTGGGGGGAGCCAACCGACCTAGGGGGTAGATCGGCCGACCCCCCTATGGCCAGTGGGCCCTCCTCTGGTCTCCTAGCGGTGGTCCCACTGGTCAGGGACCAAGTGGGGCCTGGTGGGCCCAGATGGTGGATCGGTCGACCCCCCCCTTGGGGTGTCTGGCCCACCTCGGTCTCCCCAGCTGCTGGTCCCACTTGTCATGGATGCTGGGTGTTGGTTCTGAGATGGTTGTCACATTTATCTCCTTGGTGTGGGCCCATGGATCCATGTGCTTTGCTTGTGAGCCGTTGAGAGAAAGCACAGAGTAATCCAAGGGTTGGGAATCACTCTAGGATGCTTCTCTTGGATCATGGCCGAGAGGGGAGCCAGGTGGGCCCACAGGGTGGTCGGCCGACCCCCTATGTGGGTCCCACTGGCTCTCATTTGCTTCATTTGTTCATTCCTGCACTTAAACACTCATGGACATGTGGAACTGGTTATTTGATAAAATATGCTCATGATGTGTTTGTTTATCCTTGATCCTTGGGTTGATGGCAACATTTTAAGTGTATAAAAGTTGATCATAATTTATGCCAGCACTAAGCAACATATTTTCTTTATTAATTTTATCTGGTGGTTTTAATATTAGTTATGGCCTAAATGTTGTTCTATTTTGTATGTAGCATAATGAATGATAGTGGTATCTATGCTATGAAGAACCTAGAGCACTTTGAAGTGAATATTAACATGAGTGAAAACTATGGTGAAGATGATATTGGTAACCTCCGCATCAAGTATGTGAATGATATGATTTTCAATGAGTTCAATTCTGCCTTTGATGGACAGTCTAAAGTTATGGAGGTAATAATTTTTTCAATATCATTTTCTTTAATGTTTGTGTTGACACTGTTTTTCGGCACGTGTCAAATGAGCTAAGACTTGTATTGATCGGCGGCCGTTTTCCATCGGCATCGGGAAGTCATAGGTCAGTATTACCGATGAAGGTAAAACATGTGAAAAGGATAAGTTTGTTGCTGATGGAAGCTGGATAATTCTTGCTGATAAGGGTTGATTGGTGAAGTCAAGTCACCGGAACTGCAAAGTTGCCGATGCCGATTGCCGATGAGGAGATGTTGCCGATGGGCATGTAGTGCTGATGGACACAGGGTGATGTGGCGGTTGACGTCAGCAGAAGATTGCCTGTGGCGAAAAGAAGGAAGTCGCGGATTGAAGGAATCTGCCGATGGAAAGTTTTCATCGAAGGGAGGACATAAGGAAACTGGTGATTCTATACCAGTATTATTATAGTAGTTTGAGTCCGACTCTTGCACGAGTCGTTTATTTCCTTTAAAATAGAAGTGTCTATTTAGGAAAATAATATTGTTATTTGGGTCCGACTCCTGCGCGAGTCTGTTATTTCCTTAAAGTTAGGAGTTTTGTTTAGGGAAGGTACGAGTCGTGTCTCTGTACAACTCTCCATGCGGGAGTATAAATATGTGCCCAAGGGCTGCGTGAAAAAATATAAATCAATCTATCAAACAAATCAATTTACTCTTATTCTACTTTTACTGCAATTTATCCTTTTTGCATTAGTCTTAGTCTATCTACGAGTTCTTCAAGCTTCGACGGACTGCATCACCTTGATCTCCGTCAAACCCTTGCAAGTTCCGCGTGGGAGTACCTCTGAGCTTTGACATCCGGGCGCATCGCTGTTATCTCGTTCAGCTCTGCTCTAGTTATCCTGATCAAGTCTGATTCCTGGCATCCGGGCATATCGCCGTTGTCTTGATTAGATCTTGTTCTAGTTATCGTCCTTGTCGATTAACTGGTCAAATCGACTGGCACACCCTCGGAAATCGAATTCGGGTAATAGCCCGAGGTGTTTGCAGATCCTGACGCTTTTTGTGTCAACACCTCTTTTGGCACACCCGGTGGGACTCGATTATACAAATTACACATCTATCATGGGTGATAACTCCGACGTTAACTAGAGGAACGTCATTGAAGTCTCCGAGGCCGATCTAAAAGATGATCAAAGGCTGGCCATGGAGCGGGCTATGGAGGAGTACAAGCAATTGTATCTGAAATCCTTCAGCCTAAGCAGGAGCGGCGAAGCAATGCAGAAGCAAGATCCGCCGTTGCCACGGCAGGTCACATATGATGCCAATCCTGGTAAGTTGCAAGAGATGGTTAATTCTGCTCTAAATCAAGCATTAATTAGCCACTCCAGTGTGTTGTCCAATACTGTGTACAACGCTGTTATGCAATCGTTCAAAGAAGGACATGCACCTCAATATGTTGGTCGAGCGTATCATCAACCTGGATCGGCATCTACAAACCCATCGGCATCCCTAATGGCGTCTTCCACTCCCGTGGATCCGTCTGCCGATGTGGCTACACCGCCAAGACCAAGTCCTGAAAGCGTCATCAAGCTTAGTGCAGATCCGGTGGCGTCGGCAATGTCAGGACCTGCTATCCAGAGTCATCCAGCGCCTGGCAACTGGTGGGGTTACGGTATGCCTTCAAATCCATCTGTTGGTTCTAATCTGGTGCAGGGAGATTGTTTAGCTTGGAAGGGCTCCATGGCATCAGCAATGCAATCACAGCCGGTGATCCCTACGGTGCATTACTCTACGTCCTCTCCAACTGTACAAGTGTCATCAGAAGATTTCCAAGTTATTTCTAAAATACCTTTGATGCCACCATCGGCAAGCCCTATGCCGATGCAACACCAATTTGTTGCAAATCCTCAAGCCGGAGTACTAGCACATCAAGGTAACCAATTTGTTGATTACTCTAAGGTGCAGGAGCAGCAGGTGCCAGTTAGCTATCAGCCATCGGTAAGTCACATGCCGATGATTTATAATTCTGGATGGGCCAGTCAGCCGCCGGTTCAACAGCCTGGCGTACCAATGTATCAGTATGGAGGCCCAGCAAACACTCAGAGTGGACCATCGGTACAACAACCGATGAATATGATGACTCAACCTAATCTGCTAAGTGTGCAAAACTATCCATCGGTAAATCAGCCGATGCATAGTGTCCAGATGACTGGTGCTGCGCCCGTGACGACTACTCCGCATCGTTTTCTACAAAAACATGAAGAGGCGCATCAGCCGGCTCCACCAATCAACAACCAGCTAATAAGTCGGCAAGAGGAGGATGCATATTGGACCGATAAGATCGCCAAAGTAATGAAAGAACAATTCGGCATCAAGCCCAAGGTTAATACATATTCTTATCGGACACCATATCCTCCAGCGTATGACTTAATTCCTCTCCCAAATCGGTACAAGGTGCCGGATTTTACTAAGTTCTCTGCCAAGATGACACGTCAACGATGGAGCACATCAACCGCTTCATTATTCACTGTGGAGAAGCTGCCAGCAGAGAGGAACTGAGGGTGAGATTGTTCTGTTCATCATTGTCTGGATCGGCATTCACATGGTTCATATCACTGCCTCCAAATTCTGTAATCACATGGGCCGATCTAGAGAGGCAGTTTCACAAATACTTCTTCGCTGGCATACATGAGAAGAAGATTACTGATTTGGTTAAGCTGAGGCAACGCAATGACAAATCGGTGGAGAACTTTGTTCAGAGGCTGCGAGATGTAAAGAACAAATGCTACAGCCTGGTACTTGATGATCGACAATTGGCAGATCTGGCTTTCCAGGGACTACTACCGCATATCAAAGATAAATATGCATCTCAAGAGTTTGAAAGCCTAAGTCATATGGTGCAAAGAATTGCCGATCAAGACGTCAAAGCTTTTGAACCGAGAAAGACTTGGAACAAGAAGGTAACCTTCATTGAGCAAGAAGAAGATTCCGATGAGGAGTTAGACATCAGTGCTGCTGAATGGGTGATGGATAAGAAACCTGTGTCTTGTCCATTTGACCAGAAGGAAGCTGAAAGGTTCACCTTTGACATCACCAAGGCCGATAGGATGTTTGACTTGTTGCTTCAAGAAGGGCGAATCAAGTTGGCGTCTAACCAAGTAATTCCATCGGCCGAAGAGCTCAAAAAGACCAGGTACAACAAGTGGCACAATTCAACTTCACACAGTACCAATGACTGCAAGGTATTCAGGCAGCAGTTGCAGTCAGAAATTGAATTTGGACGAATCAGATTTGAAAATTCTAAAGTCTAGAAACCAATGAAGATTGATCAGCACCCATTTCCAAATAATATGGTGGAAACTAGTGGAAAAACTAAAGTTCTGACATCGGAAGCTGCCAGGAAGAATGCATCGGTAGATCCCAACCATCAAGTGGCTGAGCGCGACGAGAGGAGGTTTGCCGATGACAGAAAGGGCAAGAGAGTTACTGATGAAAATAACAGTGCCAAGAGGGCTCCTGGTGTTGTAATCACGCATAGGCGGCCAAAACAAGATCATCGGCAATCGCAAGAAGAGCGACGTCGGCAGGAAGAAGAGGAGTACCAGGAGTGGCTTCGGCATAAGGACCACTGGAAGTGTCCTTTCTTCGTTCACTGCTGGGAAGAAGGCATCAAGCTACCTACTGCCAATAGCTATCCGGAATGCAATGGATACTACCCTACCGATCGGTCAAGTAAGAAACCTTGTTTTGATGATCGAGTATCCAGGTATGCCAGGCCGCTCAGAGAGAAGAAGTCGGCACATGACCGGCTGGGGGGCAAGCCTAGCGCGCAGAAGACCTGCTGGTCTTTCACAACCCACTCGCCATATTCAGGGTTGGCAACGAGTTCGGTCGCCTTGTCCGACGTCGCCTTGTCCGCCGGCGCAGGAACTTCCTTGGCCGGCATGGCCGCCGTAGTTTCGTCGAGGAGGTGCGACATCTGTGCTCCCCGAATGGCGGAGAGCACGTGTGCCTGCCAAAACGGGAAATTGTTTTTCCCGAGCTTCTCCGTAACCGGACATCCCATCAGATAGTAGGATGCAGGATGCGCGGAAGAAGACGCCATTGATGAGTTTGTGGGCTATGACCTAGCTTTGATACCATGTCAAGATGGGTCTAACGTGATGCCTCTCAGGATCACGGCTCCGTGTTTATATAGCCAGGAAAAGCCCCTGGCGTGGCATGTACAAGTTGATCAATAAGAAAGGAAAATATATTGTAGTGTACAACAAGAATACAACAGGCCGAGCCTTTCCTATCTAATTAACAACCGGAGCCGTGCAACATATCTTCTATCATATCCCTAGAATCACGCTAACTACCATATACATAAGATATTCCAACACGCAGTTGCGTACTAATAATGATAACCAAACTGGCACCGTTAACAATATATATATATATATATATATATACATATATATATGTAGAGAGACAATTCCATGTTGTCATAATGGACAGAAAAAAATGTTCCTTCAAAAGCATGTGGAAAGATAGATGCGTACGGTATCACTGCAGAATGCGAACCAAACAAAGTAGACTGTTTTAAGAGGTTTAAGGAAAATCATATTTTTAATTGTAGAAGTAATATTTTGATTCAGAAATATATGGGTACAATTGAGCAGGAACTTCACCACTGTACCACGAGTTAAGAAAAGCTAACTAGTTGAACCTGACCAATACTTACCACACTGAAAGACAGTAACGATCGCCTCGTTGCAGTAGATAAACATTGGTAGTTCAAGAAAGTCATGCTCCCTCTCTCCGTCAAGTTGTTAATGTTGACAGTCCCAATGAAGTTAGTATCCTGCTGATCATAAGAATGTTTGACTGCTATTAGATATTTCCCTCATTTGGTGATTACAAGCTCCATAGATTACTCTGTTTCTTTGTACCACTTGCTCTGTTTCACCATACCACTCACACTAGTAGAGTTGACCATGTACTCTAATTTTTTTTTTTGAGCACATAGCTCAAAGCTCACTCAGCAATGATTAGAAAAACGTAACCATAAATCAGAAAATATTTCCTGTCCCAAATACAATAATTTCTTGTTCCAAAATACAATACATTATTTGGATCTTGTATGGTTTTCATTAGAGAAAATATTTCAGAGACCAAAATAAGCTTGCCAAGAAAGGCATGCCTGCTCAATGGCTGCTTAGTTTCCTCACCATGACTGGAGAGGATCATGGACACGTATCACACAAATGGGATGTTCGCCACTGCAACCATTGCCACATAGAAATTGTTGACCCTCCGGTTTGCCTTAGCATGATGCTCTGCTACTGGTCGCACGCTTCAAATTAGTTCCATCCAGATTAGGCATTGGTTTTCCATTCTAGAGCTGGAACTCCAGAGTTCATATGCATCCCATGCTCATGATACAGCCATTGAGAACTATATGGTATGTCACAAACTGATGCAACTGATGAGGCATAGAGTTCATATTTTTAGGATGGACATAAGACATATTGGCACTCTGGCTTACATAAAGAATTTCACCAACCAATTCTCATGTTAGACAGTATATGCAGATACATGCTAATGCTAACAATGTAGGCACAAAATCAAAATGTTTGATCAGTACAATAAATCCCATTAGTTAGAAGTTCTTCCGGTTACATGAATTCCTCTGTTCCAGTGATTTTCGGTCTATCAGCATTTGCCAAATTTTCTCTCACTGCAATAAGTTGGAAAAGCAGAGATTCAAATCAATTATGCACTGCAGAGTACATGCAGAAATGTATAAATAGTGGGAGCATCTAATTATCCTGATGATGACGTAACTAATACTGAAATTGTAATTTTTGGCACAATCTACAACTTGATAGCTGACAACATTTAATCGGAACTGCAACTGTTCTCATGCATCTGCTCCCTGCATCGCTGAGAATGAGAATGCGTGAAGTGGCGAGGCAGACCAATATGTCTGTGGAGAGCCAGTTCGGTTTCCCAGCTGGCTGCTGTGGTGTGGTACCACCGAGGTTCAGAATGTTCTAGCTCTCTCCTTTACTTTAGGCTCATCCATCACCACTACTTGCCACGCCTCAAGAAATGTCAGAGAGTTGCTGGAATTCCAGATGCATCCAATTCCCATGATAGAATAGTCTTGGACTTCGTGCATGCATACTAGAGATACTATGCTATGCAACACATTGCATTGTTTGTATTTTACTGTTTGATGCAACTGATGAAGCAGAGTTTATATTTATACGGCAGTGTAGAAAGCAGGATGAATATAAGTCATATTGTCTCTCTTTGGCTCTGGTTACCAAGCGAAGGAGAAAGTGTTTGGCCGTGAGAAAACTTATACGGCCTTGCAATTTATATATTGAAACATGATGTACACACAGAGATTTGCGAAGGGTATAGCTATAGCCTAGCGTTACGCCTAGCATTGCGTGGCAGTCCTTGCATGGTCCATAGACGATGGAGACAGGCCTGATGAAACAATAACTAGGAAATCCCTGGTGGCAGCCTGCAGCATTAAGGTCAGCTCAGAGTGCATGCGCAGTTGTGCTCCACTGAGCGAGCCTATACACCACCGGGTAAAGCAAGCTGATCCTACCATCTAGCGACCTGGGGTGACATTGTATGCCGTGCAAGCAAATAGGTACACAACGTGCATACAAAAGCACTGTGACCAACTGACGTTGCACACTGAAGCCAAAACTTTGTTATTGGGCCAGTTGACCCTGGTAGATTATGAAAACCAAAGGGATAACTACTGTACATGAGTGTTATTTATTACTCCTAAATGACCCCACCATAATTCAGCCAACCCCGGCCGGTGGTCTTCTAGCCTGATTGCTTCAGCCATTGCTGCTGCACCGGGGCTTCCTGTGGGAGAGCATAAAGCTTCGATGGTAGCAACTGCATTTTATGGCATGAAACATCTATTAATCGCTCGTGTGCATATGTAACTGAGCGATTGATGCAACAAATGAGACACGGAGTGTATATTTATATAGAGTTCGTCATCATGGAAGCTGGACGGACAAAGGCCATATAATTGAACCCAAAACCGCACCTACTACGATCCTAGCGTGCGTAAAAGGTGTATACTTGTAACATTCAAATATTAGATCATTATGATATCTCCACATTTACCAACATAATGTGGTTACCTAAGCAGAACAATCTGGATCGATCTTCTCTTTTAAATTGAAATTCTGATAACCAACTCCCTAACATGCAGCTACCATTATAGATTATCTTCGCACGATGACAATCAAAGAAAAAGATGATTAATGCTTTCATTAAAAGTTACAAAAAACACTTTTGACTGTGTTTCCAAGTTCTCTTAGTTATGTTGTAATTTGTTAAAATTAACACCAATAGAATATACCAAAGGAAAATCTTCATTTTCGTAGGAATTTTTAACGTACATCCAAGTCATTTATGAAACAAAGGCGTATTTTGATGTATCATGAGAAGATACATTGAGCGGACTATAAATTGACCATTGTTATGTAACTCTAAATAAACAAATCTCTTGTGTTTTTGAATAATTATCTGGTCTAAAAATTAACTTCCATAAAAGTGAAATCTTCAGTTTCGGTCAAGCAAAGGATTGTGAGATACAATATTTGCAGCTCTTTGGTTACAAAATTGGTGCTTTCCCCTTTAAATATCTAGGCATCCCAATGCATTATAGAAAACTTTCCAATAGAGATTGGAAGCAGATTGAGGAGAGATTTGAGAAAAAATTAAGCAGCTGGAAAGGAAAACTTCTCTCATCAGGAGGGAGACTTGTGCTGATTAATTCAGTCCTATCCAGTTTGCCTATGTTTATGATGTCCTTTTTTGAAATACCAAGAGGGGTTCTCAAAAAGTTAGATTTTTACAGATCTAGATTCTTCTGGCAGTATGAAGATTAAAAAAAATATAGATTGATTAAGTGGCACATTTTATGTCAGCTAAAAGAACAGGGTGGAATGGGTGTGCTAAATCTAGACTTACAGAATAAATGTCTTTTGAGTAAATGGCTTTTTAAGCTATGCAATGAGAATGGAATGTGGCAAGAATTGATTAGAAACAAGTATCTAAAAAATAAACCGTTGACCCAAATCGAGAAGAAAGCTGGAGATTCCCATTTTTGGAGTAGTCTTATGGGTGTCAAGAATCAATTCCTTAGATTAGGTCGCTATAAATTAAATAGCGGTACCCAAATCAGTTTCTAGGAGGATATTTGGTTAGACAACCAGGTTTTTAAAAATCAATACCCAAATCTTTATAGTATTGTACGTAGAAAGCATGCAACGGTCGCCGAGGTTTTGCAATCTACTCCCCTAAATGTTTCTTTTAGAAGGGCTTTAATAGGGAATAAATTGTCTCAATGGCATGAGCTATTTGCACGTCTTTTACACATTAACCTGGGTGAGGAATCAGACAAATTTGTCTGGCAGCTCCATAAGTATGGGTTCTTTTCAGTTCAGTCAATGTACAATCATCTTGTCAATAATGGGGTTAAAGTTACACAAGAGATTTGGTGAATGAAACTCCCTTTGAAAATCAAGATTTTTTTGTGGTTCCTAAAAAAAGGGGTTATACTCACGAAGGATAATTTGGCCAAAAGGAATTGGAAAGATAGTAAGGTTTGCAGCTTTTGCAGTAGCCTAGAAACCATAAATCATTTATTCTTTGATTGTATTCTTGCCAAGTCTCTATGGCGTATGGTTCACTGGGCTTTTGGTTTGAGACCGCCTAGGGACATAGGACATATGTTTGGAGGGTGGTATAAATCGGTCCAACAAAAACCAAATCTCTTATTATTGGCAGGTGCAACAGCAATTTGTTGGGTTATCTGGCAATGATATATCTCTCTCAGGTCAACCCATTGGGTGACATTTTGCATATCACTATCAGTTTTTCTTCAGACCCACCAGTATTCTTTGCTGACGTTGGATGTACTTAATTATGACATAATTGATCTGCCACAATTAGACCTACCTACAACCGTTTGATCCTAGCTACCACCGTTGCTTCATGTTATACATTCTCTAACCCTGCCAGATTATTCACTATATGAAACCAACTGACTTATTTACTTGCATTATCGATATGTGCTATATGTGGGAGAAACCTCTCCACACACACACACACACACATTCTGGTAGTTCATAGTCAACAAGATGCACCAAAGGTACTAGAGGAATGTTTGTGAAGATAGACCGACGTCGAAGCCTGAGTGTGCTGGAAGCAATATAATGCTATTCGGCACCCTAGTTGGTCGTTCATCTTCATTGAACTAGCAACCCTAGCTCCTCACTATAGAATTGGCAATCAGTGCTAGACTATCACCATCGATTGCTTTTGATCCGACAGTGATACAGTTTCATGAATTGTCGCTTCGTGGCTGCGAACACATGGTGGATAAGTACCCATGTATGTTCAGTTTTGTGATGAGTGATTGTCCAACACTTGAGCGTTTCAGTTTGAGTGGCTTACTACTAATCTTTGCGAAAGCAAATGTGTGCCTGTCTATCGGCTTGTGGTGTGCAGGTACTATGCCTAGTGACAGTGGTAAATGGCGTGGAGAAGGTCGAGTAGAGTCTTGCCGTGCCGATGGATTGAGAGCAGTGAAGGGCGGAAGCGGGGCTCGGACTGAGGGACCATGGGCGCCGGCGGACTAGCTGTGGTGGCTAGTACTTGGCACCGGCAAGTGCGAGAAGACATGGAGGTAGACCGAGTCGACCAAGTCAAGACGGTGGACGCGCGAGTCGAGCGGAGGCTCAGGGGACTCGGAGTCCGACCGGGCGAAGACAAGGTGGCTCGCGTCGAGTGGTTTGGTGGTTTGGGCCTCAAAACCATCAGCGTTGGTTTCCGAGTTTGGGCCGCAAAACTCGGGGTTCGGTAGTTGAGCCCAAAGCTACCGGTGGCGGGTTTACAGGGTTTGGGCCTCAAAACCTAGGCGGAGCTTCCGAGGAAGCGGGGATGGCACGTGGCGGAATCCTGGAGGTTGCGTCGAGGCGACGGCAACTCCTGGCAGGAAGCGGGGCCGTCCATTCAAATCGAGGGAGATATTTACCGGAGCTTGGACTGCAATGCTTAGGCTAGGTAGTTCACTCATTGTATCTAGGAGGGTCTTTGGGAAATAGCCAAAGCCTCTGATAAATAGTGGATGAAGGGGTATCCTCATCCTATCTCTTGAACCCTAATCATTTGCCCCAACTCTCTCTCTCTCTACCCTCTCCCTAGTTCATGAGATCCCTAGGTTGATTTCACCAACCTTGGTAAGAACTTGAGTTTGTTGCGAGGAATCGGAGGCCGTAACCCCCGTAAGCCATGGTGGCTTCGATTTCTTGATCGTGTCCCCGTTTTGCTTGTGTTCTTCGCGTTTTGCTTTTGCTCTCTCTTTTTCCCGAGATGATTTCTCTTTGTAGGGAGTAGCTCTTGCAAATCCGTTTGAACCAAGTTGTTCGTATTCGAGAGAAGCATCTTTGCACCGAAGGATCCATCCTCAAACCTCTCGAGTACACAGATCGGGTGTTTTCTTTGCGGTGTTCTTCGTTTTGCCTTTTCTCCCCCAAATCCAAGTGTTCCCGTTTATCCGACCCAAATTGAGTGATGATTTCTTCGGGATAGCTCCCCAACTGCTCAAGGATCATGCCTACAAAGTTTGGTACCAGTTGATGATCATTTGGTCGAGTTTTGGGAAGATTTAGCGGAGAGAATTTCGTTTTTCGCGTTTTCTGCGTTCTGCTCAGGTGCGTCGGACGCTCTGAGTTTGAGCGTCGGACGGTCCGTCGAGGCGTCGGACGCTACGTCGTGTTGACGCCAGCGTCCGTCGCGTGGCGTTTTCTGCCCATTTTTCTGAGCTCTCTGGTAGGCCGACGGACTTTCACCCCAGCGTCCGTCGCCCAGAGTCCGACGCCAACGGACGCTCACCTAAGCGTCCGTCGCCTAGCGTCCGACTACCAGCCTTCTGCTTCTCTTCTGCAGTGCTCTCTGGAAGGCCGACGGACGCTCGCCTAAGCGTCCGTCGCCAGCGTCCGACGCCCTGCCCTGCAGCGTCCGTCGCACAGTCTTTCAGCGTCCGTCGCCTGTTTTTCTGGCTATTTTGCTTGGAATTCTTACCTCTTTCTCATAGGGGTTGAGAACTCTTCTTGGGGTTTCCGGTGAGTTCTCCTCCACTGCCGGTGAGCTTTCATTTGCTCGTTTTCGTCTGAATCCCCCGAGCAACGCGAGGGGGAGGTTGAGCACCCAGCAACTGGGTTTGGGTTTTGGGAAGAGTGGCCCGAATATTTCGAGAGAAATTTGAGGCTCCATTCACCCCCCCTCTGGTCGCCGTTCTCGGTCCTTCAGTGGCTTTAACCGATATTGATAGGACCGGTAGAGATGATAGGTGGACTACCACTGCCATTTCGTGGTTTTAATAGAAACTGATGGGCAATGTCTGCCCGTTGAAGCCACAAACTTGCAGTGATAATCCAATTTGTGGCTCGAACCATCAGTGCTAGCTGTTTTACAAAAAAAATCAACTTTTTCACAAATTATATAGTTTTAAGAGATCTAATACTTTGTAGTTGAAAACTTATAATTTGAGATGGTTTACAAGTCCAAATATTCAATATAACTTCTTGAATCAGATTTGACATGATTAACAATGTCACTTGCCCACTTGCCAACTGTTGGGTTTATTTTCAGATAGAGATGAGGGGTTAAGACCTGGTAATGGTAGTCAATTTTGCGGTAGTGCCCCCCCAAAACCGCTAAGGTCACTTTTGAAAACTCAAATCCCCTTAAAATCCATGACATTTCCCATGATGGAAAATCCATCGGGATATTATACGAATACCAATTTAGTTATATAGGAAGGGATTTCTATCCCTGGGTGCTCCTTTTTGCTTCCAAATTAGCCCTATAAGAGTTAAATTTATGTTGCCTTACCATCAGGAATTAGCAAACAGTAACACATCATCAAGAAAGACAGTTTCAAGCTTGGTAAGTTTTGTATAGTAGGAGAACATGCCCAGACATTAGCATTGAACAACCTCCAAAACACACTGTATCTACCAAATAGGCTCACAAGTAGCACTCTGGTGTGGATACGATACAAAAGAGAAGTGCAAAGGATTTTGGCGTGCATACAAGAGGACGGTGACCATGTGAAGATGCATGCTGTTTCCATGTCACAGATTTGGCTTGCACAGTGGCATGAAAGGAGAGCGTAGATCCGTAGTGCATGCTGCGCCTTAAAGGCCCATGGGTCCCGTGCAGGCCTGCCAGGGATTCAGATTTTGCATGGACTGTCATGCCGTGCATTGATATGCCTTGGAACTCTGCAGTACGTCCGGATGTGTCACATTCCTATGGCACAAGGCTGGTTGGAGACTCCATATCGAGTAGAGTATATACATATGCAGTTAAACAACTGCTTGTTGTGGCTTGAAACATATATTTGCTTGTGTATATGCTAATCGATTAATGGGAGAAATGAGACAAAGATCCTATATTTATATATTTCAACGTAGGAGGAGGATGGGCAAAAAGGCCATATATAGGAACTATCAAGCTCATGTAAGTGTTTCACCAACCAACATTGTTGTTTCACTGTTTATGTAATTATTACTTGTGCCGAACAATACAGGCTAATTGGCATGGCCGGCCTTCCATGCAACCTAAGAATGAATGGATACTAGGGAGACCATTCATTCGTCGAGCTCGCAAAGATTTGGAGGTTTTGCTTTGGATATTTTTCCCAAAAAATGGATGGACAAACACAATAGTATAGTTTGTTTCTGATTTCCTCCCTACCAATTTGGCTGTGCAGTCGTGCGACTGCAGAGGCCAGAACCATTCTTTTAAAAAAAAGAAAATGGAATCTAAGACTTTGAATACAATCTACTTTTTAACTTCAAAAAGCTTATTTTGTCAACAAATTCTTGGACCCCATTAATTATCTCTTGTTTAATTTGAAAGCTGGGACGTGCAAATCTCTTATACTAACGAAAATTTTGGTAATCTTGCTCTCTTGTGAAAACTTTCATAGCTCAACCAAAAGGCCTTTGCCATCTCTAGTTTCGTCCTCATTTAGGCCTTGGACATGCCTGTGCAATAGTTCGTGGAGACTGGTCTCGTCCGCCTGACATACCTTTGTTATACGAAAGTGAAACACTAATAGGTCCTGTGGTGCAAATTACAATGTGGCCTGCCTAAGTATGCTTCTACTAGCTCTCAACAAATCTGTGAATAGCTGCTAACTTGTTGTGGAGGAACTAGTAGTGGTGGCCAAATGGGCTAGTAAGAGGTCCACAGCTGTTATAGTCAGGCCCGACATAAATGCAATCCAGCATCGAGATCCTAATCAGCACAGAAATACCGGAATTGACTGCATGACTCTGATGAGAGAAAAGCCCTCAAATCATGGCTTCGGATTCACTCGTCGCCGGCCACGAGCCCACTACGCCATCCTGTATGGTATGAACTCCAGATGCATCCTACTCTCAGCACAAGGCTTCTTAGGACTATATATATCCTTGTAATTTTGCTTGTGTCTTACTGATCCAAGGAACAGAGAATTATAATGGACATAGGTCATATAGGAACTTGATATCCAGCGCACTTCAATCACCAAGTAATTTTTATGTTTGCCTGTATATATATCGTCTACGCACTAACTCTAACCAGTAGGCACATATAATAGCTGTATGTGCAGTTTTATATAGGCATGCTTGTACATATAATTGTTCCTTAGACAACACTAGTGCAATGATTGATGCTGATACCAACTAAAGTCTCACCACCAACTGCATAATTTGCTGATGCTACCAAAAAATATGGTATTTTAATTTCTACCGTATAGAAGTTAGTACATGTAGAAATAATAGTTCAGTCTTTATAAATAAAGCTATTTTACCTCCTAATGTGCTGGACGAACTGACCAACAACACATGACTTAAACACTGCCACAATCTTGTCATTATCACTAGTATTGCATACCTATATCATATTAAATAAAGAAAAACGAAAAAAATGTTTGCCACTAGTGCAGAGATTGTAGAAAAAGTGGACGGTGGAAGAAGGAAAGGGTGCACTCCATGATTATTAAGTACTGCAGAGATAATCAAGTCAAAGTCACTGTATTGCAATGGTGCAGGAGAGGTTCTGTTTCCGTGGTGATTTAGTTAATTATCCAAGCATCACTCTCCTTGTAAATAGTGTGCAATATATATATGTAGTCCTATTAGTTTTCAGGCCTCGAGATATGGAAACATAAAGTCAGTCGGAGCCGAGGGAGCTCATCCTAGCTCTAAATATAGCGGTATCATTATAGAGTACGTGCAGACACGAAGTGACATTATATTGTGCCATTATGTTAGATGGCTATATCCTTGGTGGAGAGGTGACTTTTAGTTCTGGTTGGGAACCGTATTTAGTCTCGGTTTCTTAACCGAGACTACGGATCCACATGTAGTCCCGATTTGCCACAATCTTGAGTTCTTGCATTCCCTCTTCTACTCTGTTGCGTATATCGTCCTTGATGTGCTGAACAGCACTGTTAGTGACACAGCATGTAACAGACATATCTAGACGACCTCTCTTATACCGTAGACTTTCATCACCCCATTATAGGAGGAATATTATAAGGGCTTTGCCATTTGCTAACCGCTAGCTCGATCTAGCGAGAGTTGCTTGTCAACACGTGCAGGAAATGTGTGCTCACTATACACAAGAAGGCAGTGGACTTCACACTGTGGACACTAGACCAGCAGTTGGCAGCCAAGGGACAGCTTTTTCGGTGGATCTGCCATGCATCCTCCTCCATCACTGCATCGGTCTTCGGTGCTTCATATGTTTGAATCACTCAACTTTTATTTTGTGTTCCCGATGTCTCCCATTCCAAATACACATCTTACTGCTTGTCGATCAGTAGCGAAAACGGTTCCCATATATAGCTACATCCGTGTCTCACTAAAGAAATTCTCTTGCTACGCGGGCCTGATATAAGAGAACTTGGAAGTGGGGTATCTGCATCACTGCTCCATGTGGCAAGAGAGCTTATTATAGAGGGTCTTGTTGGTACATCATTCACAGTATCAATAATTACAATGTACATACGTCATTGTTGTTATTACTCATTTGTAGTCAGGCATGGGTAGCTGAGTATGTCATCGTTGACATCCAGCAATGAACAAAGAGGTGTTATATAAGTATTTCAACCTGATGCAGTGGCCAAAGATAAGCATCTGCGCATAAGGTGAACTATGAATAAGGATAGAAGTTACCTACAAACTAAATTAATTAACCTAGACTTGGGAGGCACGGGGAGTGTACGAAACCGGGAGCAGGTTCCATAACTGAGATCTTAAGCTTATGCCCCTGTCAACATGACTTCGTATCTCACTTTGATGCACCACCTATCCTGATGAGACCTTGATCAAACCAACTTTCGTCCATAATGACCATGGTCTGAAATCGCTACCAACAGGAAGCGTAGGGTAGGACCGAATCCGGCCGCTTGATGCCAAGATTGTAGAAATGTAAATCTTGCACTACGCCAAAATCGAGCTTCCGCAGCGTTGCCTAAAAGCCCTCCGTGGCGGATACTAGTTTTGCCCGCTACCAAAAATCCTATGATTTACCACTGCGGGTTTTTTTTATTTACTATGACGGGCATTTTTGCCCGCTGCGGTAAGGCCCGTCACAGTTAAAACTGAAGCCCAAAAGGCCCCGGGCGAGGCCCGATAGCCGCACCGCATATAGAAGCAGCAGTTAGGGTTTGCTCCCATCCCCTCCCTCGCGCAGCTCTATCTCTCCCTCAGCAGTGCCAACAGAAGCACCTGCTCTATCTGTCCTCGGCGGAGCTCGGGCCTCGCACGGGCGGCCTCCGCGGCGCGCGGGCTTCGGCGGCACGCGGGCGTCCTCGGCGGCGCGCACCTACTCACTCGGCGGCGCGCACCTACTCACGGAGGAGCGCGGGCGTCCTCGGCAGAGCTCGGGCCTCGCGCGGGCGGCCTCCACGGCGCGCGGGCGGCCTCGGCGGAGCGCGGCCCTCGGCGGCGCGCGGGCCCTCGGCAGCGGCGGCGGTCCACGCTCCTGCGCCAGCGGCGGCGGATGCGGTGGGGGGCGGCCTCTTCGGCGGAAGTGGCGGCGGATCCGCCCCCAGCTCCGGCGACAACCGGATCTGGCGAGGAGAAACATGGGCTGTGAATGGGCTCACCAGCGAGCTCAGAGATGGGCTTGCTGCTGGGCTCATGGATTTTTTTTTTTGTTTTTTCAAATGATTTATCGCAGCGGGCATTTTATGTTGCCCGCTGCGGTAAATAAATTTACTGCAGCAGGCAAAATCGCTCGCCATGGTGAGGCCACGATTTACCGTGACCTTTGAATCGTGGCGGACGCGTTTGCCCGCTGCGGTAAACCGAATCCGCCCGTCACGGAAAATGCTTTTTGACGTAGTGTTGATTGTATTGATCAATGAAGATTTTTTAATATATAAAGACAATAAGCGCTAATCAAGGGCTAAACAAGGATACAAAAAACCAGCCAAAGCCCATGATAATATAGTTTGTCAACAGTGCCATGCACAGGTAAGCTACCGCGTAAAAATATTTCAGCAGAGCTGCTGTAGAAGTTGGCCATTTGTGTAATAGATGAGCTAGCACTTAGGAAAAAGCAGTGTTGATCGGGTGTGCGAGTGTGCCGGCCGGGAGTCGAAGAGTGTGATGACGTTTGGACGTACTGTGGGGTGCAACAGCGCGTGGTTGAACATGCATGAGGGACATACCGAGTTTATCCCTATTGACGGTGAAATTGAGGCTCCAAGAGCAGATCAGATGCCTGTGTTGTTTCACATGTTTTACAAAAAAACATCTGTGCAAATCAGCCCCATTTTAAAGAAACCATCCCCCACCTGTATAAACATTTATGAGATGCATGCCTGACTTATGGGGCCTGACATTGTAAATTTTATCCATGAATGAAAATATATCCATAAAATAATTAACAATTCATCTGAAATCCAATGAGAATCCTACTAAGGCCTAGCTAAGTCAGTGCATTCGCATGTCACATCGTTTTCTGCCCAAAGTATGCACTTGTGCGTGGGACGGGCCCTGAAGAAACTCTTAGCACCACACCTCCAATTAAATAGATATGCTATTATTTTGTTATACAACTTCAAACACTGCGTGTTTTAATTTTGTCGAGCACTAGAAAGTTTAAGATGATAATTTAAAAATTCAAATTGTTCGAATTTCAAAATATCACAATTTAAAATGAATATTTGAGCCGCTAACTACGCACGTAGTTCTCAACTGTAGTTGTACAGATAATAGAGACCCACAATTTTATGACTCCTAACAGCTTGTAGTTGTAGATATGCGACAGCATGCTCGAAT
Source organism: Microstegium vimineum (assembly GCA_022036555.1). NCBI lineage: Eukaryota > Viridiplantae > Streptophyta > Magnoliopsida > Poales > Poaceae > Microstegium > Microstegium vimineum. Next base: position 6,458,684 of record CM039136.1, read on the forward strand.
GTGAACAGGAACTTTTTTCCACTTTCCTGCTCGTTAATGTGCACCATGCATAGATCGATATAACGGGGAAGTAGTTTAATTCTTATGAATGAACATAAGAGGACAAAAGGTCTGATTCGTATCAAATGAGAACAAAAAATTTCTGAAATTGCACGTGACTGCATTGGCAAGTCTGATTATTATGACACATATCAAACACTTATGCTCGCTAACACATAAGTGCTTCTGTAGGCACTCACATTATATTATGATCCCTGTCAACGTGATCCGGGGCACTACACCCTGCATGCTTTCATGTCAGGTGTCTGCAGCTGGAACTCTGGATGCATCTGTTCCCATGATATAAAGGCTGATAACAGTAAGTATGCAATTTTGTAACATAGTCTCTACGTTGGACATCGATGCAGCATTGTATTGTCGTATGAGCATGGATGAAAATGGAAATAAATCTTGATTGTTGATATATATATAGTAGTGACATTTGTACTGTACTGCATTACGCTGATGGTGTCATGTATGACGATATGCCAACCGCATTGGCTTTTATGCTGAAAGCATGGCAAAGTGATGACCACATATAGATCAATCTTTCAATTGATGTGTTTCAAGCAATGATAACTTCATCAATCTCCAGATTTGCCGATGTAACTCGGTTCTTCAGAAGTGCTAATAGGGGTAGGGTCTTCGTGCGTGTGTATATAGGAGTGAGTGTGCGCTCGTGTATATTAGTGTCTACGTCTGTAACTGAGTCTCGCAAAAAAAACTATTCAATCCTTATAGTATATTCTCATGAAAGATGCATGATCTTGTGCTTTACTGCTTCGGCAAGGATGATTCCATTCTGGATTGGAATAATCCCATTATTCTGTTCAACCATATGATCACTATTCTGATCAATGTTTGAACATGCGCAGACAACATCAATGTTTGTGAAGGACCAAATACGACTGATCGCAGAGGGTGAATGTGAGCTTCAAATTTCTTGAGAAAGAATTTAGCCACTGTCCCAAAATTACCGCTAAAACTATGAAGCAAACACGAATTGAGTGCGTGGATGTTCCCCATAAAACACAATGCGACACCACAAAAGAACCAAGATACAGATCAGAAGTTAAATAGATAAACCGCAGACAAAACAGCAAGCCTTAGAATTATGGACTGGAGTCACTGGACATTGGCTGGAAATTCAGGCGACCACACAGACCTGCGCACTACCGGACAAAGAGAGAGAAGGAGCAGCTCACTGAAAAGAAAAACTACCGAGAACACTTACTCGAGCAAAAAGCCATGAACTAATCAATGCAAGGATTAGTTTGATATATAAATACGCTATTGCTTGAAAGTGACGGCAAAAAATCACAACGTCAAAACGGATTTTGCGTGTCGTTCAAAATCCGTTTTTCGCAGCGGACAGTAGCGTCCGCTGCGATGACAAGGCTAGGTAAATGTGACTTTTACCGTGGCGGTCGCTAGTGCCCGCTGCGAAAAACCGATTAACCGCAGCGGGCACCCTACAATGTCCACTGCGGTTAATCCTTCCCCCAAAAAAAGAAAAAAACCCTAGAAGCCAGCTGAGCCCATCGATAGGCCTACTGAGCCCAGCGCCGCCGCCGTCGCCGGATCTGGTTGCTGCAGCGCCGCCGCGACCACGCGAGCCCACGCCGACGCGACACCGTAGCCGCGAGCCAGCACCCGCGCCGCCGCGACCACGCGCGGCCCCGCGCCGCCATGCTGCCCAGCGGGAGCTCGCGACCCCGCGCGTCCGCCGCCATGGACGTGGCCTTGCGCAGCCGGCGCGTCCCCACGCGTCCGATGCCGCGGCACCGCGCTGTCGCCTCGCGCGGCCGTCGCGTCCCCGCGAGTCCGCCGCCACGGACGTGGCCTTGCGCGGCCGGCGCGGCTGCCGGTGCGGCTCCGCGCTGTCCGCCGCCACGGCTGTGGCCACCGCGGCCCGCGCAGCCTCCGACTGTCGCTGTGGCTGTGGCTTGGGAGAGGGAGAGGGAGAGTACACGGGTGAGGGAGAAAGCAAGATGCGGCGTGGAGTGGGGGACTCGGTATGGAGGCGGCGCTGGGACTCGGCCGGCCGAGAGTTGAGAGAGAGAGAGGAAGGGAATGAGTGAAATGAAACCCTAACATCTGCATTTATACTCGAGAAGCTACGTGGGCTTCGACCGGGCCTGTTGGGCCCCTGTCTTTACCGTGACGGGCCTTCTAGGACACCCGTTGCGGTAAATCGATTTACCGCAGCGGGCTTCTTAAGTCGTCTGTCACGGGAAATAGGGAATTTTCCGTGGCGGTTATTTTAAGATGCTCGCTGCGGTAAATCGATTTACGGTGGCGGGCAAAAATGACCGCCACGGTAAATAAAAAAGTGCTCGCTGCGGTAAAACATCGGATTTTCCATAGCGGACAAAATTAGTGTCCGCCACGGAGGTCTTTTTTTTAACGCTGCGCAAAATCATTTTTGACGTAGTGAATAAAGCACTTGCAAATTGTTGAATTAAACACTAAGGGATCCTTTGGATACATCAATCCCCCCAGGTATCCCAGTGTAATCTGCGGGGGCCGCAAGGCCCGTGGGAGCGGCACCCTCTCCATTTCGTGTTGCTGTTTGGATACCCCTTGTGCTAAATAAGACTCGTGTCTTGTGAGCCCGTTACTCGTAGATCCACGGTCGAATAAAAAATCATCTCCCAGTCGTGTTTCTCTCTCCCGTCGCCTCTCCGTCTCTCTCTCTCGTTTCCTCGACGGTCTCAGCTCGCAAAGCATGGAGAGAGGCATGGAGGCTAAGGTTTGAGCGCCACCACTCCCAGTCTCGTGCGACACTCGTCCCCATCTCCCTCTGGCCCCGACTCCCTTCGTACCAGTAGCGGCGTGCACTCCATTCTCCCGGAAGAAATGATGGCGCCCCTCCGCTCACCGCCCCAACTCCCTTCGTACCTGCAGCGCCGGTTCTCCATCCGCTGGGAAGCAGCGGTGCACACTCCATCTGCTCAGAAGAAACGCTACTCCCCTCCCCTCCCCATCCTCCGACCCTATTTGAGGTAAAAGCACAATCCTTGTACTGCATATTCTTGTTTGTGAGCTACTAATCTATTTTCTCCATTGAAATTAAATGGTCTGGTAGTGTTTTCTTTGCTTTTTCTGATGTTCTTAGCGCTAGCGTGTACTTGTGAGTTTGGATCTGGTGCGTAGTCTAATTTGTAGTAGCCATAAGGCCCTTTGCGGTAGTCTGATTAGAGAAAGAGAGAGAGACCGCTGTCACTTTGAGCCTCCAGTGATACTTACCGTCACAGCCAGCAGCCCAGCACTTGGGATTTGTCAGCAATTGAAAATCTGAATTACCTCTGATCATCTGAGACACCCTTTTCGGTGTTGCCATCACTCGGGACCTTGCCGTCTTCCTGCGTAACGCTGCAGATGAACTGGGAGAGCAGTGAGTCAGATGCATGATCTTTGTATGGACTGCTGCTCATCCTGTAGTGCTGTGGTTCTGGCTCTTCATAGTAAGAGTTCACTTCATATGTTGCTGTTCCCTTCCCAGATGCTGAGCTGGTGGCAGCTACACGGCATGAGCTTGGCCTGTAAGGCTTCCTCCTTTGTCATTAGGTTAATGACTTTGAATGCACAGATTAGAACATCATGAATTTTACAGTAGTTCTTTTTTCTAGTTTCTGATTTTTCTAGTTCTTTAATTCAGTGTAATGATTATACTAAAGAGCCTGACAGTATTTTTTCTTGCAGCTTTTCTCTGTGATAAATTGTTGGCTTAAATACAAGTAAAAGTCTGACAGTGGTGTTGTGGTGTTTTTGCAATTACAGAGTTGGACCTGGTTATGTAATAGGTAAGCTTATAGCTCTTTCTTTTTCTTAGCATTGACTTTGGCAAGTTCTATCCATGAGTTACATACTGCTACCCTACACACTACAGATCAATTTTTCTTGTGTAACCATTTGTTTGTTTAGTTCATGCATTAATTGAGTTATTACATTTGTTTAGCTTGGTCAGCTAGGCTCCAGCATGGCGTGCCTGCATTTTTTTCTTTTTTAGATGATGCATGCATGTATCTGTCTTATAACTTTATCGGTATAGTAAGGGCAAAAACGGATATTTATTTAGAAGTACAGGTAGATAGTAGCTGCTCCTCAAGCAGATTAATTGTTTGATGATGTAAGTTTTTTATGCAGGTTTGAGTGCAGTTGCTCTGCATCTCCCTCATTTCCATTCAAATTGAAACAATTGTTAAAGGGTTGTGCGCTGCTGACACTATCCAAGGTAAAATTACAATAATTTTACTCAATGTTCTTGCTTGTGAGTTGCTGATCTATTTGCCCCATTCAAACTAAATGGCTTGGTCATTGATTTCTGTATGCTGATTTCTTTGTTTGTTGATTCCTGCAAAAAAAATAATTATGTGGAGTTGTGGACATGGCTCTGTTATTAGTTCAACCATGCTTGCAAATTAGGTCTAAATGGTGATGAGAATTGGCTAGATCACCAACCTACTTATATACCGGAATCTGATCATATTGATCTGCCACAAGGAGATGATAATGATCAAAATGATGTGCAGGACATCTCAAGAGACACCATATACCATCAAGATGAAGATTGGTTAGTGTTCTGTATGCTTTTTTAATTGTAGCTTGCTTTTGCAGTGTTGTTGTTTGTGCTCAAACCAGTTTCTGTGTAGAATTTATTTTTTGCCAATGCAAGTAACTGAGTTCATGGAACTTTTCTATGTTATGTAAGGACTTCATTTTATTATATGTTAAAATCCTGACTTTGCTTTGTTATTTGCTCAGCTATGGTACAATGTACTACCTTGGGCGAAGCTCAAATTTGATCCTTAATTTCTTGCTTGTTTCATACTCTATTTAAGTCAACCTTGCCTACATGCTTTGGAGTGTTGTAGTGTCTGTTCAGAAGACTAGTAATGCTCAGAAGATCTAAATGCTTTGAGCTGTGGGGATATGGGATGGGATGTGGGCTTTGGGGTGTTGCAGGACCATCAATAGTTGAGAGGGTTAATTAGACCTTTTTCCCAATAATCGAGCAAAAGCAGCCCTGTTTTCAGACCTGATGAAGCTCGATTATTGGGAAATCATCTATAACTTGTTTCTTGACTCTGTTTTTTTTTGTGTAGATGAAACAATTTGTTCAGGTAGCCTTTACTAGAACAATGACATCAGTGCATCATGTGAGAACATGCTCTGTTCAGGTAGCAGGCCATATCCTCTAGAAGAAACATTTTTATACACATAATAAATCCGTGAAACCAAGAGAATAGGGAGATTGCAAATTAGTATTGTGTTCATGTTTCTGTATTATGTGACCATTTTTCTTAAAAAAATGTTATGTGAGTTGTAGCTACGGTTACGTAGTAGAGCTGAACGTAGTTCTTAGTTTGTTGATGCAGGTTTGAGGGTGCAGAAGAGACCTTACAACATCAAGATGAAGTACCATTGTAAAATGTGCTAAGAGATCATATTTCCATGATGCCGCTTTTATGTTGTTCCTGCTTAAGTGGAGTCACATGTTGTCTTTACTTTCTAATGAAAGCCTATAAATGTTTGTTAGTCATGTTATCTGTTGGTACCCTATGAGATGAGGAGTTTGTTTTTGATTTAGATCAATAATTCACATTTTGTATCAATATATGTTATTGGTTGTCGACATAATAATTTGTGTTTGATTTTCAATATTCAATGCTTTTTAAAATCTTATTTTTTTGGTTTTTGAAAGTTATTTGTTTGTTTGTCACATGGATTTAAAAATACCTGTTTTTCAGTTACCAGGAATTTCTTGAGGGAATTTTTACCTGTTTTTCCCAAACGGTACCCCAGGAATTTCTCTCCGAGGGGAATTCTGTTACCCGTGGAAAGGGGGTGGCAAGTTCAGGGAAGAGGAATCCCTTCGGGGGAGCAAACCCATGTGCCTTTTAATACGGTATCCAAATGAGCCCTAAGGGGTTCTTTGTTACAACTCACAACAGCTTCATGGAGCTGTTGTGAGCTGTTTTTTTTTGTCAAACACCTCTTTCTAAAATAGTTTCACCTATGAAACAGATATGAAGTGGGATGAAACTGAAAATAGTAGCTTATTAGAGCTCTCTCCCCTCTTTCTCTCTCATATCCATGTATAAAGTTGTTAGTGAACCTGTTTTGTCAAACATTTTTTTCAAAATAGTTCAGCTTCACCTAGAGAGTTGCTCATGAAACTATTTTCTAAAAAAACAGCTTCACTAGTGAAGCAGAGTTGTACCAAACAGGCCCTAAGAGAGAGATGGGAGAGAATCGGACCAGGCATTGGGAGTCTACGGCAGCGCTCCGGCTTCTGTACGTGTTGGCCGTTGAGAAGCACCTCCAGCGGGTGGTGGACGTGCGGAGGACCCTCAGGTGCTGGAGGCGGCCAGCCGCACGGCTGCTGCTAGCGAGCAGCAAGAGCAGTAGCGTACCTGCATAGAAAAGCACGAGCTGCGCGCCGGAGGGATCTGCTCTCCGATAAGACCGAGCAACTGGGAACAAACGCCAAACAGGACCGAGCAGAGCGACGCCGGGACTACACAGTGCCACTCTAAAACGCACGCACGAAAGATTTGCACAAGAACTCGCCCCCAAACCACAACACAAGAACTCCCTCCCAACTTTTGCACAGATGCAATTCAACATGACACAAACCTCTTCTTCAAAAACCATCACCTGGGATTGACGACCGAAACTTCGGGAAATCGAGATCGAAGCCATGCACAAAATTAAACCTCAGCTTGAAACTTCAAAATATTAATTCCAGGAGGATCTGGGCCTCCATTTCTACTCTAAATCATAACAAATACATCATAAAAATCTAAGCTTTTTTACCTACCTCAAGGAGACACTGGAAGAGCGCGCTAACACAAGGCAAGCCGGAAATGAGAATGGGAGAGAAATGAGGGTGATGGGGAAGATTCGCACGTCCGCGCCATCAGCTACGACAGAAAGATGGTGACATACTGTTTTTAATTGTCTGAGAAACCCACGGTCATTACCCCTTTGATTTTGTGTAGTGCTAGAGCTACACTCAAGAAACTATTGGGTACCTTGGGCTTTGCCAACATCATGCATTGTTGTTCCCGATGCCTCCCATTCCAAGTAAATTGAACTCTTGTGAGGTTCTACCAAACTCATCTTTGCAACCCTGCGATCATTGAAATAATTTTATTTGTGAGCATACGGTGGTACACCAGATCCAAAGCTCAATCAGATATATAATTGTGCAAACGACCTGGACCTACTGATTGTGAAAGAGCATTGGATGTTATCATTTATAAGCTGACATGCATGTAGAATATTGTATATATAGATATGGTGAGATTAACCTTGCTAGCCATTGTCTTCTACTAGACTTACCTGAGATGGATCCAAAGCTGAGGAAAGATGGATATGGATTTGGACTAAAATGCTTGGAGCTAGCTGGATGGCCGATGAACATGGTGTTATCTTAGTTTGTGCGACAGACTTGCAACCTCAATTTGATGCCACCAGTACTATATATCTTCCCCACAACCGGATCGTAACCCCCATTTACTCCATGATTTTGCACTGGCAGTATGAGTGCAGTGTGGTAAATACTCCAAAAGGTTGTAGTTGTTTTCCTTCTATGGTTACATGCATCGAGAAATAACGTGTGGGTCTAAAAAGCATTACATATCAGAACTTTGTCAACAACAGGGACAGTATAGCTTTTCCAGGGGAGAAGAAAAAGAAATCAGCTCGAATCAAGCTGTTAATCTTACCAGTTATTAATCACAGGAGCTTGAACAGATCGAGAACAATGACGTACACCAACCAAGTTACTACTCACAAAAACAGACAAGTGCGCGCTGCTACCTGCCACAACCTTCTTCACAATCATCAGACGAAACTGGTAAAGTTTTGTCCATATACCATCTACAGCTAGCATAGGAAATCCTATTAAATTATTCTAGTTAAATTATGAATAAAATTCTACCAATCCGAAGATAGAACAAATGATAAAATAAATAGAATGATCTCCACAAGCCATAGAAAGAACAAGGATTGTGGACGGCCACTCATTCAACTTGTTAGACAAGAACTAGACAGGAATAGTATTGACCTCGACACTACACCCATGGAGACATAAAACAACTTGCTCTGATGTTTTGCAGTACCAGAATTCTTTTCATATTGCTCCATTCTCTGCTTGTGTTCTTTGGCATTGCAACAATCCTTAAGTGAGGATAATTAAGGGGAAAACAATAGGTTTGGAAACTCTGTTTCGTGTGTAAAAGGAAAATGTCAATAGTAACTGAACACGTATAGATGCAAAATATAGTTTCCCCTTTGCCTCCCTCTACAAATGACAAATAATATAAGTTTACATGTCTACATAGACAATGATATTTGTGATACACTTTTATAAACAATATATATTTACAAGTTGATGGCGGAACAAATGAGACACATGCAGACTCCCAGATTTTACAGTTGTTCAATTATTATTTCTGGAAAGAAGCACCAGAGTTTTTCAATTGTTCTGTATTATTTGTAGCAAGAAGCACCATGCTTTTGTGAAACCATTAATAGAGATGGCCGATTAATAAAAATTTAGAGGCAGACATCTTAAAGTATTCGCCTCTATTAATCGATGCTGACTATCTCTATAAATGGTGATTAACTTTGAAACTTGTTTTTATAGTTCAGGAAAATGCACCCATGACCCTGACTCTCTGTAGCATGAATTGCAAAAAGAATGCAGCATAAAAGGAAGTACCTCTAGTTCCCTGACTAATAAGGAAACTACAACTTATTTTGCATTTGTATTGTGTTTCCCTGTTACCTTAACTCTCAAGAAGCATGTCCTTAATGGGAAATTAAGAATAGACATTGTGTACGTTGTTTCTTGTATTTTAACACTTAATTACTCCAAAAAATAACACATGCTTTACCAAGGATGATGTAAAGTTTTGGATCTTCTTCCATGCTTATCAGTCTCCTACATTGCTATGACAATTGTTATTATGTGTGGCTAGACAGGCAAAACCACCGAACACGCAGATGCAAACTATAACTTCCTAGTGCCTCTCGTTCCTAACATTGTTCTTGTGATGGTATATCTGTTGTAGAAATTCCATACGCATGATATTTTGTGGTGCTACATATATATAATACTTGGAGTGGACAGCTGATTGTTGCCCACCTTTTTTTACAGTCCATGTAGCAAGCGGGGTAAGTAATTTATTGTTTCTCACTCGTGCATGTGGTCCATGACTCACCAACTAAATTGATTTCATGAACGGCTTTTACATACTAGACAATCAATGCCACCATATATGCCCAACATTGTCGTAATCACACTACTTATCGCCAGTAAAATAATACAGAGTACATATGTAATCTCTACATCAACCGATAAGTACTGCACCGCAACACTCGTAAGTGTACAATAAGACATCGGTACAGCAACCGATGAATGCAATAAATATAACGCCACAAAAGCTAGTAACTGTGCAAAATTACTCATCGGCAACACAGCCGATGCATGGTGTTATCATGACTAGTGCTATGCACGCGCCAATCATCTCAAGTACTTTGACGTCGAGACATGGAGAAATAGGTCGGCCTACTCAGCCGGTAAGCATCCAGAATTGCTCATCGGTCAATCAACCAACGCACAATGTTCAACAGACTGCCGCTGTAGATGTGTCGATTGCTATAATGGCCTCTCCAAAGTTGAGAGGAGGACGAGTTGCCGATTCATCATCCCCACACTGATGGTCTTCCGATATGTCTCTTGGGAAACGTTGAGCGAACAGGTCGAACTGAAGTGCTTTCTGCATCTGTGCGTTCAGCCACATATTGATAAACCACCAGGGGCCTCCAAGGTTGCCGATGTGTTCACCTAGCAATAACTTCTGGGATACTTGATGGAGAAGACGATATACCGATCCTAGAAGATATCTGCCTAAGGGAAGTCTTGTCCCATCGGCAAGCAGCTCAGCTGCTGGAAGATACATGGTCGTAGGTCTAACTGCCCTACCGCAGAAAATGAACTTGTCCAGCCACATGTTCAGGAAGGTGGCATGCTCCCTCTGGTTTACCGATCCTGTCTTCTGGTATTCCTGAATATAACTTGTCCAGCCGCCGATGTTCCGGGTGTTCACTTTGTACTCAGCTTTCCTATTGAACAAAGTGAAGGTATCGGCAGTGGATACGTCCAGACCGGTCAGCATGTGGACGTCGGCAAGCGTTGGGGTGGCTGGTCTGTGTCGGAACAGGAAGGCGTTCATGGTGTCCGACCAGAAATAGGAGGCAGCTATCAGCATGTTCTCGTTTCTCTCTATATCGGCAATAGAGAGCCGGATGCATTGGTCCAAATTGCATTCTTGCTAATAAATTTGCTGCGCCCTAGCGACCCTGAGGTACCAATTTTCCACCCTTTGGTGGGCTTGGGCCATGAGCGGAAGGCATCCTTCCACAACCCTAAACCGAAGCATTCAGATCTGAATGGGATCCGATTGGTCTCCGCATTGATTAAGAAACTAGGATCGGAATTCCCCATGGGGCCTAAGCAACTGAAGGTGGAACCGGCGAGTGGGATCACTACCTTGTCGTACAGTTCCTAGGGTTCGAAGGAAAGAAGGGGGAAAAATCAGAAAAAAGGAACAGGGATAAATCTTGATTTGTGCGGAAAAGGACCAGAAGGAGGTTGGATTGGGTGGAGTATGAGCCTTACCTTTGGGATGTCGACTTGGATCGCCATTTGAAGTTGAAGGATGCTTGCAGTTCGTCTTTAGATGGCAGAAGGGTACTCGAGCTCGTGTTCTTCAGAACGGGTAGAGGTTGAAGACGAAGGCAGGAAGGTGAAAGTAGAAATGAGCTCGGGGTAGAAAGGCAGTGTGGGTCCCGGTAACTTTTATGAGCTTACTCAGGGGCATTTTGGGGTTCCGTTTCACACCGTGCAGGAATGTGGAGAAGCCCGCAGTGGATACGCGCGGTGATCGAGGTGGTCTGCAACTGTTTGTGCCACAATCGAGGGATTTTATTATTAAATTGCAGTTCCACACACGGAGATGGAGGAAACTGTGCGTCTATCTCGGAGATAACGGCTACAGTGGAGAGAATTTCGGCACGTAAAGTATTATACATCCCGAAACTGGGGGGTATGTGTTGACACCGTTTTTCGTCATGTGTCAAATGAGCTAAGGTTTGACTGGTCAGCGGTCGTTTACCATCGGCATCGGTAAAGTATGAGCCAATATTGCCGATGGGAGTGTTGCGGCAAGGCCAAGTGTGCTACCGATAGAGACTGGATGGTTCTTGCCGACAAAGGTTAATTGGTGAGAAGCTTAAGCTATGAAGTTGCTGATGCCGATTGCCGACAAAGAGGTATTGCCGATTACCGATGAAGAGTCCTTGCTGATTGCTGACAAAGAGGTATTGCCGATTGCCGATGAAGAGTCCTTGCTGATTGCTGATGAGGGGTCATTACCAACTGCCGATGGAGGGTCATTGCCGACTGTCGATGAAGGGTGGTTGCCGATTAGGAATGATCGGTGAAGACAGTTACCAGCGCAAAGGTCGCTAATCGGGAGATGTTGCCGATTGCTGATCGGGAAAGTATTGCCGATGCCGATGGGTGTGGCTTAGCACTTGGTGGCAGCAGAAGACTACAGGTGGCCAAAAAAGAAAGTCGCAGGGATCTGCCGATGGAAAGTTTCCATCGAGGAGAAGTATAAGGAAACTGGTGTTTTACCAGTATTGTTATTATTATGGTAGTTTGAGTCCGGCTCTTGCATGAGTCATTTATCTTCCTTTAAAATAGGTGTGTTTGTTTAGAAAAATAAATATTATTGTTTTAGATCTGACTCCTGCGCGAGTCAGTTTCCTTAAAGTTAGGAGTTTGTTTTAGGAAGGGTACGAGTCGTGTCTTTGTACAACTCTCCATGCGGGAGCATAAATATGTGCCCGAGGGCTACGAGAAAAACAATCAATCCAATATCAAACAAACCAATTTTATCTTATTCTACCTTTTATCGCAAATTTACCTTTTACTTCATTAGTTATAGTTTATCAACGAGTTCTTTCAAGCTTCGACGGGCTGCATCACCTTGATCTCCGTCAAATCCTTGCGAGTTCCGCGTGGGAGTATCTCTGAGCTTTGGCATTCCGGGCGCATCGCTGTTTGCCTCGTTCAGCTCTGCTCTAGTTATCCTGACCAAGCTTCAATCCCAGCATCCGGGCGCATCGCCGTTGTCTGGATTGGATCTTGTTCCAGTTATCCTTGATCAATCTGAGCCTTGACGTCCGGGCGCATCGCTGTCGTCTCGTTCAGTTTTGTTCTAGTTATCATCCTTGTCGATTGATTGGTCAAATCGACTGGCATGCCTCTGGAATACCGAGCTTTGGGTAATAGCCCGAGGTGTTCACAGATCCTGACGCTTTTTGTGTCAACACATATGCAGAGCAATCATGGCCCCAGCTTCGCTTGCCTCTCCCCGGCCCTGTGATCACTCCACCCGGCAGACGAAACACACGCCCCACTCGATTGCTCCTGCGACAAAAAAGTCACACCAATACGTTGGACAAGCAAAAGATTCGGCTGAGCCTCTCTTCACGGCCGATGTCCTCCTCTCCCATCCATAGAACGCCACCACCAGCCACCGGTCAATCATCCACCTAGCAAAGCAAAAACTCCCTCACGCGGCCTTCGCTCCGCCCGACATCGCTTTGCTTACCATGCACAAGCCCTCGGCCTGTGCCTATTTTGGTCATTCATCATTGACCTGATCCTTGACTATGACCTGGCAGCGGATGAAGATTATTGCCAACTGCAGCATATACTCAGCAACAATGGGCCGGTAGTAGTTGCTTCCACGTACACGGGATGGGTGGTTGTCTCCATGAATTCTGGTTGAACACCGCGGCCAAAATCTCCAACCAAAGCAAGGCCTTCCTTTCTTCTCCGGGAATTGTCAACCTTGCACCATCTCGTTTCTTATTTGTGGTTCGATTTGGGAAAGCTATAGTGTGATTACTCGAGAAGAAGGACCCAGGATTTGAAGCTACGATATAGCAAAAAAAATATATATGCAATATACGGTCAAATCTAATAGATTATTTTGTAAAGTTGATATAAAATACTTTAGACGGTCCTGTATACACGACTATAAAAGAAATTCAATATTGATTTATTCACACCTCAACTCTTTATAAAACAACGACAAATTTAATTCAATTTTAGGCTCTTATTTTATTCACACAAACAAATCCCTCTAGAACAATAATTATTTACACACTAACAATTTCACATATATTGTGGCTCAGCTAGCAAGCCTGGCAATACAGCACCTACAGTGCGCTCAGCGCGTGTGATCATGCGTGGTTACGTTGTCGCTTGGCATCTGCGCTCTCCAATCACCTCGGCCCTCGTCTGGTCACTGCTTGCTGATCGTGGACCACCCGCAGGTTTGCCTTCTGTTCCTGCTGTTACTGTCAGTGGTGCAGCGCAAAAGTCGCCAAGTCGGGGGGCTCAGTTGCTCGCACTGAGGGGTTATTTGGAGCTAGCCATGGTGACTCGAGCAGGAGTGGCTCCTGTTACCAGCAAAGGAAGTTCCACGCTCCCTGTCATGGTGCACTACAGCAATGTAGACAGACACTAAGCACCAAAACTGAGGCCTTTGACGGAGTCGCTTGCGGCATATTGGCTGAAGCAATACCCTGTGGTGAAGAGAGACCATGCTTAGTTCCTGCAATACATGTCTCTGCACGCTAAAATTATTGGCTCAGAAGTTGCATATGTAAATTTGAGGGCACTCTAATAATGCAAGGATCACATTTGGGTACCTGCACGCTAAAATTAGTAGGGAACAGGCCAAATTCGTAGGGGCATTGTTTCCCTAGAGCTTTTACTAGGGAAAGATTTGTAGGAAAATAAAATTTGGGAAAGAAGATGTGCCCTACGAGTACTTGTAAAAATACTAGGGAAAGAGAATCTGAATGGTAGGGAACAACCTTGCTTAGATGGGGAATTGGGCGCTTTGGCTCCCGGAAAGAGTAGTTTTGGGCCAAAATCTGAATGGTAGGCCGGGAACCTTGCTTTGATGGCACGTACATTCTGTGTTTTACAATTCTAGGGACGAAATATTTTCATTTTCAATGTTTTGTACAAAATAATTCTTGGTTTTGAAATAAACCATAAGACATTGACACATTAATTTCGTCCACCACACAAGCAGAAACAGAAAAGTTCCACAATTTTCTTGCTAAGATATGAATACTCTTGGATCCAGACACATTCCCTCTAGAAGCCCAATGTCTGCATGTACTGGCTAGATCATCTACTTCTTGTTGCTGGAGTTTTGGGCCCTTATTGGCTTCCCGCAATCCTTCTGGGGCTTGTCATTATTCACCGCTCATCACAACTCCCACGAACTCACTGCAAAGTTCATGTCGCAAGAACCAAATTAATTCATCTACATGAAGCATTAATTGCATATAAATGGAGTACATTGGTGATGCTTGGCAAATCTGTACATCACCGCTGGGCTCATGTGCACTGCATGCCGCAGACACAAGCATGGCGTTTTGCTCCACTGCAACTCATCGTGCATATGCCTCCACTGGTGAGCGTCGATGCTGTACCTCGCTGCTCCAACTTGAGGAACTGCATCCGCCTCGTCTGGTGTCCAGTTCCTCCATCTCCACTGGATCTAAGATATAGAGAGAAAGGGGAAACAAAGATGGCCTGTGATTTGAGGCCCTGGTTCATAACACCACCTCTAATGTACCATCAACTTAGCAGCTAAGCGCGTTGATCAAGATGAAGCGGCCAGCAAAATAGATCGTATCAACAGTAAGCTTGTACTCCAGATGCACCCCACTCCCATAACCCTAGTTTGAGGACTATATGTATTCAATTTCGTGGCTGCAAATGTTTGTCTTACTGAACAACAGGACATATGAAGCACAAGAGTCTACTTATATGTCATTCTGGAAGCCGGATAGACATAGGCTATATAAAGGCACACTCTCTGACATTGAACAGCGCAACGTAATGCTGGCTGGCTAGCTGGCTCCAGCAGACTGGCGAGAATAGAATTGTAATAGACCTAAGGATTTTCGGCAACGTATATGCCCCGGCAATGAATGCCATTTTTTTTCTCTGTATATTTCGCTGCTACAACAAAGCAACTGATGCAATAAGCTATTCATTATGGAAACAAGGATTAGTGCTAACAACTCATCCAACTATATGGCCTATCACTCTGACAGGTATTTGTCGTAGAGATATAGTTTTCATTGAGATAGGTGTTATAGGGCCATAGTGTCTCTCTTTCACAAGTAACCTCTAACTCCGATCCTGCATCAAACTGAACAAATTAAAACTACCTATAGCCCCTGTGGTAAAACCAACAAATCTTGTTTGCTATGCATTGTATTTTCTATTAGGATTCGTTCTACTCTTGCAACAGAATTTCCTATGCTTGAAGATCTTGTTCAAACTACCAACCACAGCATTCTCAGGGACATAGCTCACACTTGATGGCAAACACATAAACTTGAAGGTTGCCCTCATGAATGGAATCGCTCATGTAGGGAATCGATGGTTTGCGGTGTGAAGAAGAGTCCAGCTAGAAACATATATCCAACACTTGCTGCAGCTGTTGACGCGTGGGTAATCAAGCTTGATCTTTACCGTTCACAAGGCACACATTAATTCCTAGTGCCTCCCAAACTCAAGTGTATAGTAATTTATTGTCTCCTTGTTTCATGCATGTTTCACCATGAGAGAGCATAGTTTGGTCCACTCGATTAGAGATCTAATATTACATCTCTGATTGGATGCCATGAGTGGGCATAGTGTACATCGACGACTTGTATTTATAGACAATAGTGACAACAAATAAAATCTAGTCTATTAATTGCCAGTGAGTAATAATTTTATCAATCAGGCTCCAGAAAGATATTAACTCACTTCCCAAAGAAGAGATAATAATAGGTTGTTTGATCATAGTTCAATTTTTCTATCAACTTATTATATTTTAAAACATTTATCTTACTATAAGTGTAACCAACCCAAGGCTAGGTGGCTCTGTGTTAAACATCACTAGATGCACAGGCAAGAAACAAAGGTAAATCATATAAATTCTCACAAAAAAATAGAATTATTCAGCTAGTAACTTCTGTAGAACAAAAATGATCATGGTCCAGTTTGAGCAAGACTCTGTCTATTATATACCGTTGCAATAACAACGATAATTGGTACCATAGAAAAAGTTTAGCCCTAAAATTTGATTTGTAGATGCAGTTGGAAACCCAAGCCACCTCCTACAAACAAGATGTCAAGAGGCCGTTTACAATCCAACCGTCCGAAGTAATCAGAATTCGAGAAATCAAATTGGGGCTAAAAACCAGCAATATTTTTTAAGCAAGGAAAGCCCCGGTCCACCACGAATCTTCACATAGTCACACCATTTTTTGCGCGAAAAACACATTAATCGGAAGTCATAAGTCACTCGATTTTGTTAGAAACCGCTCAAAGTTACAAGTTAGATGATTTTTCATGGAAAATACACACACGTGTGGCCAGCACAATTCAAGCTTGTGTCATGTGGCCTCGCTCATAGCTCCCCTCGCCACGTACTTCACTCACAAAGTCACTTGTGATTAAAGGGCAGATACACTCCTCTCATACTCACTAGATTTTGATATCAATATTTGGGAGACCAAACGAATTGAAGTGAGAAAGGTTTGAACTGGATCCATGGTAAGCTTAATATATGAAAATAAAATTGTGTGAAATTCAAACATGGTTTTCCTCAGATAAATGATTCGAATGAAAAAGTTACAACAACTATAAATCTGAAAACTATTTCATCTAAGGTTGTTTGAAAATATTCATGAATTGAAATGAAATTTGGGACCGTATATTATTTCAAATAAAAAATATATCTACTTCATTGTTTTATTTCAAGATCCATAACTTTGGTTTTAATTCATTTTCCCATGAGAGGTCATTTAAAAAAAATTAAAAAATAAATTTCAAAATGTAAGAACTTCGAACGGTATTTGTAGGACTTAATTAAGTGATTTCAAATCTACAAAGTTGTAGATCTCTTTAAGATATATAACTTTGAGATAAAGTTTATCTCCCTTTTTTTTAAAAAAAATATGAATTTCAATGCGCTGCATATAGAGATGGCTCTACAATTTGAAATAAAGTAGATCTTCATCTGAGTTTATTTAAACAGGAATTTTTTTATGATCGTGATCAAACTAGACTACAATGCAGCTGGGTCACTGGTAGGTCCAATCCAACAGCAATTTGGACGACCAACAGCAAGCTCCAAGAGCCTGGCCAATCCATTGATTTCTTCTTGGTACTGAATGCATGCCAAGACCCAGAAAGCACCTTGCTGCACACACCTGACACCTGCAAGTCTGATTTCTACGACTCACACGTCAGCCACTCCGCCTTGAAGTGGTCTCTGTCTTGACTCCAGCTGGAACTCCAGATGCATCCGAGTCCCTGCCGCTCAAGATCCACTTAGTTAGGATCAGGCACGACGGCGACGGTCACAGTCCGCGGCCCGCGCAGGTGCACAGCTAGTCGACGCGACTGAAGCAGCCGGGGGAAGAAAGGCTCCCATTATATTTTCCCATCCTTCTCTCCAGACTCTGGCGACTGAAGCAGGTGCACACCTATAAGTATTCAATTAATTAATATTTTTATTAATTAGAGACACCTAACCGTCCGTCAGGTAGGTCAATGACATTATGGGCCTCAGATTTTTTTTTAGCCAGCTGTCCCAAAAATAGGGCTAAAATACTATTTTCCACATAGTAACTATAGGTTTTTTATTTAATTATGTGGATCTCGCAAAAGAAAGAACAAAAGGTAGCTATATAGGGATATTCAACATTTGGGTGCTTTATTAGGTCAGATTTGGGGATTCAACAAAAGCCTATGTGAATCAATGAATGTGGATTTTTTTTTTAGATAATGGAAGAGACTTTCCACTTCTGCGTTACCGCACACAACGTTTACATTATTATATAGATTCAGCGATTTTTGTTGATGGGTCAGGGAAACAAAGAAATGCAAAAATTATGCATGACAGAGTCTATTATTAAAATTCCATCCATGAGAGACAAATAACTCCAGCGCTGCAGTCTCCAATTTTCTGTTCGCTAATCGGAGAGACTCCTTTGTTTCATCATCACGCTGCAGCAGTGCCCAAAACCGCAGCCAGTATGTTCCCCTAAAAATAGCCTGCATAAAAGACGTATATTTGCAATTTTGAATATGAGACAATGGTTTACCATACGTAATCTGGGAGTAGTCCACCCCTTGGCTCTCATATAAATATCACAACACATTAAAACACCGATTGGACAGAGAATGATACCCCAACTTGCATGATGTATCCAATATAATATAATGAACAATATGGACCACCAGAGTTTAATCTTGTCCTCTTGACCTGCTTCAGGGCTGGTCGACACAAACAGTCCCAACACATACAACTGGTCTTAGCAACTTTAAGTACTCCTTGGGCTGGAGAGCTGATTCAGTTCTGGTTGCTGCTAATTTCAGTGGAAGGGTGACGTGGTGTGACTCAGTCTCCTCTAGTGCAAGATCCAGGACACCGGCATTGCTGGTTAGTTTGCCTGCAGGAGAGGATCGATCGCAGACACACACAGAGCATCTTGGTGCTGTTGCACGGTATGTGCCTGGTAGAGCATTGATGCAAATCATTTTGTGCTCGCCCCCTTACATTGTTGTCACGCTCCACCACAGCATAACTTGTTTCATCCTCAGACACGGAATGTCATGTTGGATGTAGAACTCCCGATGCATCCCACTACCATGATACAGACATTTAGGACTATGTGGATGCACAATTTCCTATTGGATTCAGCCATGATACATGCAAATTACTTCCATGCTAGGCACAGGGCCACATATATATTTATATGTCAGTGTGCAAGCAGGATGGACACATGCCTTATATTTGCAATAATATCTCTGGTTCAATAAGTGTTTCACTGACTATCTTTGATGTTTGATGGTATATGTAGGTACATATTAATATTTACTTCTAAGTTGGTTTTCCAAAAACAAAAAAAAACAATATATTGTCATTGGAAAAAGTGTATTTAACCCCCTCACATATCTAGTGTGGTCAACTAACACCCTCAACTATAAAACCAGGTATATTACCCCTGAACTTTCCAAAACCGGTCAAAATACCACCTCAAACGGTTTTGGACGTTGTTTTTTTTTCTACAGTAACGGTGGTTTCGCCATTTTCTTTTTTACTTGTTTTCTCTTGATCTTTAATTTTTTTTTGTAAATCACAGAAACAACATAAAATGGAAAATTCAATTTTGTTGGACTTCACATGAGTAGCTCTACATAGTGGACATATAATATGGTATGTTTTAGTACAAAGTTTTTGTTGTAGCTTTACAATAATTGAAAAATCTAATTATATTTGTAATTAATTGGAATCATTCATAACTGCAGCTTCTATCGTCTAATTTTGGTTAGTTTTTTATGGTGAGCTAATTATTATATGCTTAAACTATAGTAAAATTTTCATACTCATTGGACCATGTATAACTTAGTTATAGATAATAGTATATTTAACAAGCATGAAATTAGATTTTTCTATGTTAAAGTTATGTTTTATCTATAACTAAGTTGTACATGGTCTAATGAGTATAATTTTTTTACTATAGCTCTAGCTCACCATAAAAAAATTTCCACAATTGGACCATAGAAGATACGGCTATGAATTATTTCAATTAATTACAAACAAAATTAGAATTTTCAATTAATCTATACCTACAACAAAAATTTTATACTAAAACATACTGTATTAAATGTCCATTATGTAAGTCCAACAAAATTTGATTTTCTATTTTATGATTTTTCTGTAATTTCTTATGATTTTTCAAATATTTAGAGAAATAAATAAAAAAGAAAAAATAAAAAATCATTGTTACTGTAGCAAAATACCTGGTTTTATAGTTGAAGGTGTGAAGTAGACCACGCTAGATATATAGGTGTGGACTTTGTCCTATTATCATTGATATTTGCAACAGTGAAAAAGTTTTGTTGGTCACCTATTTAAAATCAATATGTTCAAGCATACGTGCCACAACAGGATGATTAGAATTTGAGATGCAATAGCTATTTTCATTGCATGCTTCTAAGAAACGATTATGCTTGTTTTCCTTGCATGCTTCTAAGAAAAGATTGTGCTTGTTTTTTGTTACGACAATTTTCTGTGCGCGTCTATCCCTATAGAAACGCAAGTTTGATATGCACACTCAATACATGTATTTTTCATGTGCTGCATTGGTTGCTACCCTTCCAAACAAGCCCATCTTCTGCACGGAGTTGTCTTGTTTCATTCACATTGTCTACTGGGCACTCAATGCCGAAGTTTCGATCGACGCTATGTGAGAAGGATTCATCGCAGCAGTATCCAACAGTAGAGTTGACGTGATCACGACAGTAGCATGAGTGGCAGCGATATGGGCCTTAGCCGGCGGATTCCTGGTGCCTCTCGCAGACCAAGCATATGAAACAAGAAATGTTGCATAGATTCAGAGCACTGAATATCAGTGATATATGTGATGTTTGCTGCTATATATCTTAAGAAAAGCGTGTAATAATGTTTTCCTGTAAGCTTACAGCAAGTTTGCACTGTTTATTTATCATTGCAGTGGTGGTGAAATGAACCAGACACTGAGATCTGTTTTGTCATCAATGAAATGGTTCACCAACCACTGTTGCATGTTATTTAGAAAGGGCATTTTCATTGATGCATACAGGTACATATACGGTAAATGGTCAGTTGAAGGAGTGGGCCATGTACGGTGAAGAAGTCATACAGGAGCAGGCCAGTGCCAAATTCAGCTCAATGGGTTGCATTGGCGTCAAGCATGTCCCCCGCGCTGGTGAAGCCAGTGAACCCTACAGCTGGTGGCATAGCACAGCTTTAACAATGAATTTATTTTGAAGATAAGCAGGTCAATCTTGATCTGAAGTTCCAATTCGGTTTTGGTTGCTGTAGATATATATTAGCCTAAGGATGTCCTGCAACATGCTGTATCAATCTAGTAGCGGTGGAGGCAGCAGCATGGCTGGTTAATTCGATCGCCTGCTGAAGTGGATCATAAGATCGTTGATTAGGTATTTCGGCTGTGTGACACGGCAGGTGTGGTGCAGCCCAGCTGCCATGTTTTATTTTGATGAAACAGGAGAGGTCTTAATCCCCTACTGGAATTTACCAAAAACTTAAAATTTAAAAGGTATTGCACTAAGAGATTCAAGAAACAAAGAACGTCCAAAAGAACATAGCCAGAATTAGGCAAATGCTTCTAGCCATTAGTCAGACTATTCTTGGATGAATAGAAGTCTTTGCTCTTAGAATAACCTGACCAAACTCTTTCTTGAAGACAGAACGACACACTTGAACTGAATACGCCAAGTTTCTGAAGATGATGTCATTTCTCATGATCCAAATAGCCCAGAACATTATTGTGCCCTCCACTCTGATCATTGGATGCACTTTGGGAGTGTTTGAGGAGCCTCGGAATCCCGGTGTTGAAATATAGAAACGATGCTAGAGAGAAGAGGGGATGTTTTCTCACTCCCAAAACTGCTAACCAAACTCACTCATGACATCATATATGTATGTGAAATTAATGTTTTTTTATGTTTAAAGGGAGGATTTTATTTACTCACAATCCTTACATCAAGTTGATTGAAAATTGTGAATCCACTTTTGACCCTGCATAAAGCACATAGCCTAAAACCAAAGGGCTATACTCAGGTACTCCCTTTACCTCTTAGAAGGTAATATCTTGAATCAATCTGAGCCGTTGTTTTTTTATAATTAAAAGTAAATAAAAAAATCAGAAAAACAAATACACTTCCGCCGTAATCAGGGGACCTCCTGGAATCCAGCACGCCCAAATCACGGGATTGGTCACCGCCGATCCGGCCATGCTCGCTCCCTTCCCGCACGCCCAAATCACGGGATTTTTTTTTTGGATCGGGATTGAAAGGGAGGAGAGCGAACTGACCATTTGACCGAATAGATGGGCTTTTCCCCTTAATCTGGGCCTTCTAAGCAAAAATTTGATTTGTTAACTTAGGCCCATTGCAACCATACATATGAATTCAAATTAAAATCGAATAAATAGTCCTATCCGAATTTGATTTCACACATATTCAATCTTTCCATACTAGACATTATATGATATCTAATTTTTAATGACCTCATTGTCAAGTCAAAATATTTTTTTGTTGGTCTATAAATTTAAACTTTATCAAATCTAAACTTCTTCAGAATAACTATAAAATATGTTTTTATATAAAATCTATTTGAACATATAATTATTCATATCTGATATCATATGAAGATGTTCTGGTTTGTGAGCAACGTACGTGATGACGTGCTTGAAACTTTTTCAAATTTTTACCACGACATATGCATATGATATCATGACATCTGCATAAGTTTCATGATTTTCGAAATTCGTTTGCATTTTATATAATTAAAAAACCACGGCTCAGATTGATTCAGATTGTTATCCAAAAATTAAAAACAATAAAATATTACGTGCACTGACACTCATGTTATTCACGCTAATCTAACCTACATAGGCACGCTAATACATTATTTGCACTAACAAACACCCTAACCATGTGCACGTTAGTCATGTCACACACATCTAAACTCACACATGCAGTACACCCACACACACATGACAAGCTAACCATCTAACACACATGGACACACACGCACACGTAACACACTCACACATGCACCACCCGCGCGCGCACACACACGTACGCGGTACACCCACACATGCACGTAGACCCACAAATCACGTACACGCACTTGCAAATCACGTACTCATTTCACGTACTAGTATAAAGTCACATATAAAATTATATAGTAATAAGAATATATTAGTATAAAGTTATAGAATAAAAAAGATTAACCATATCTGTCAAGATCACACATGCATCAATCAAATCTAAAATAGAGATTTTTATATTTAAAACTTTCCTCATTTATCCTATTTTATAAAATTAAAATTAATTAAATATTCACTTCATCTATTACCTCAGGTGATCGTGACCGTCCGATCGAAATAAATGAACGGCTCACAGTCATTTGGGAGTACCATAGCAAAAGCCAAAACGAAATTAAAGAAGAGCCAAGCACTCTAATGGCTATCAATCATAAGACCAGATTGGGACCCATGTCCATGAGAATAACAGACCATGACTGTTAGCGCCAACTGTTTGATGTCGTAGCAACCAAAGCCATATTGGAAACAACCCCAACGAACAGGTCAGCACGGAACACTCGATCTCGTTATCGCTTTGTGCTTCCTCATCGTTGATGACTTAGAACACGGCAAAGAATGCTGACTCTAGCTGGGTCAATCACACACGCGAGGGTTCTCCACAACACATGCCCTGCTGGCGACGAATAAAGCTATTTTTCTCTGTATATTTTTCTGCTACAATGAAGCAACCAAATAGACGGCTTTGAAAGCCCAGATACTTTTTTTTCCAGAAAATGGTAGAGAGACTCTGAGCATTTGAAATTTATATTATTAATTACAGAGTTAATGCATTATTAAAGCCCAGATATATGAGACACACCGGTCAGAGAAACATCTCGGCCATGTCTCGAGCGCACGTGCATATGCATGGATGCCATCAACTTGTCCACAAGGCACGCTGTCCACGAGGTGAACTCAGAGTGCTGCAACACCTACGAGCAACCAAGCGCGTGGCTTATGCAAGGAGTGGTCCTCGATCATACAGATGACTAACGACACTTCTATCCTATGTGCATGATCAGATCGAGTAATTATACATGTATGTCGTGTTTGCATGTCACCCATTATGGAGAAAAAGGAACCAATAACGTTGGTGAGGCTAAGCGGTGCTTGCATTAGACAGTCATAAACTTCTTTCAAGGACAAATTTGGTGACCGACAATTTTTCTTGTCACTACTGGAAACAGCAACGTCGCCGAGGGCAAAAAGCTTTGCCGAGGGCCGGATTTCGGGCACTAGGCAAAGAATTTCTTTGCCGAGGGCCGCCCTCGGCGAAGCAGAGCCCTCGGCGAATGGTCCTTTGCCGAAGGCCGGACCCTCGGCAAAAAATAGCCCTCGGCAAAGGTCCCCCTTTGCCGAGGGCCTGGCCCTCGGCAGAGTACTGGCTCTCGGCGACCTCGGCCGAGCGTGACGGCGGCACCGGCCGTCAGTGTTTGCCAAGGGCTCGGCGTTAAGCCCTCGGCAAAGGGTTTTCTACCTTTTTTGATTTTTTATTTCCGAAAAATGTTTGCCGAGGGCTTTGCATCGAGCCCTCGGCAAATCTGGCCTTTGCCGAGGGTCTAAATGGGCCCTCGGCACAAATTTTTCTTTTTTTTTTTGTTTTGAGCCAATTTTTTTTGTGTACCACACATACACTATTTAGAACTACATGTCAAAGTTTGGTTCGTTTTTGAATCATTTTGCTATATTTGTTGAATTGTTTTGTTTTTGTTGAATTTTTCGGTAAAATTTAAATTTGAACTGCAGGTGCATTAAATAATATTATTTAATTATTGTACAATTGACATTCATGATGTTTAGTGCATTTTACAGTCTTATCCAGAAAGCCACATGAAATATCAAACATCTTGGCCTCAGAACATGTCGAGCAACTTGCGAAAAAAGTATTTTTTAATTTTATAAAATGCAAACAAAGTCCGAAAATCACGAAACTTGTCGAGGTGTCATGTTAACGCATGTGGAGGCTATGATAAAAATTTGGAAATGTTTCGAGCATGTGGTAACGTCCGGCGCGTAAAACCTTGACATCTCACACATACGATAGCATTGTAACACATGCAGAGACGTTTGGGTTTTAGACATTTGTCGTGACAACTTGCTCCAAACCTTCTCATTTTTTTATCACAACCTATACATGTGCTAACATGACACCTCGACAAGTTTTGTAATTTTCAGACTTTGTTTGCATTTTAAAAAATTAAAAATTACTTTTTCGCCAAGTTCCTCGTCATTTTATTTGAACCAGATGCTTGAAATTTGACGTGAGTTTAGGCATAGGGACTAAACATACACCAGAGACCATGAATAATATTTTTCGTAGCATAAATTTCCATTATTGGATGCACCTGCAGTTCAAATTTGAAATATTCGAAGAAAATCAACAAAAACAAATAAATGAATAAAAACTATATAAAAAAGTCAAAATTGATACAAATTTTACAATTGAGTTTAAAATAATGTATTGTACCAGATAAAAAAAATTGGCTCAAAATTTCAAAAAAACAAAAAATTGTTTGCCGAGGGCCTGGTCTTGGCCCTCGGCAAAGAAATTTGAAAATAAAAATAAAACTCTTTACCGAGGGCCCGGTGGTCAGACCCTCGGCAAAGAATTTGAGAACGCCGGCGGGCGAAATTTAAAAAAGGTAAAACTCTTTGCCGAGGGCCTTGGATCTGGGCCCTCGGCAAAGGAATTAAATAAAAAAATAAAAAAACCCTCTTTGCCGAGGGCTCTGGATCTGGGCCCTCGGCAAAGAGCTTGTCCATATAAAAGGAGAACGGCCGGGCGGGCGGCCTTATCCACAGGCCACGCCCGCCCGAGCCGCCGCCAGTCGCCCGCCGCCGCACGCCGCCGCAGCCCCCTTGCTGTCCTCTCGCCCAGTGCTATTTCCTTGTCCCACCGTCGCTTAGATAGTTAGATCCCAGGCTGTGCTGCTAGGTGGTGGTGGGAGGACGGAGGAGGAGCCCCAGTCGCCGACGCCCGCGAGCGGCAGAGATCCGGAGGAGCACTTGACTGAGGAGCCCTTATGATGTGGTGTCTGGTTCCTCGTCAGGCCCTTCACCGGCGACGAGAATCCACCAGGTATGCCCGCCCCTTCACTTCCCTGGTGTTGTTCAAAAGCTAGCAGCCGAACCCTAACTTAAGCTATTTGGCTATTCGTATGTGCTGATAAATGCATTCGTGCTATGCTATTTGCCTGCAATCCTTTTTACTAATGTTGGTTATTCACTTGCTACTGTTCTTTAAGAGAAGAAATACTTCACATATTAATCTGAGCATATCTGAGAATAATTATCATGATTATCTTGGTATCTCATTATCCTGTCCATGACTATTTTGGATACATCAGCATTGGATAATTGAATGGTGTTTCAGTAGTTCTGAACTGCTTGATCAGTCCATTGTGTATCTGACGCTGTAGGATGATACAAGGAATTTTACGTGGCCTATGTGTGACCCTGGTAATCTAATGACATTAGGTCTAATTCTTTACCATTTCACTGATAATGTTTGCACAGTAGCTCATGCATGTTGACATTGTACTCCTGTCCTACAATATTTTCCTTACCTGCTTTAGATTTGAGTCCTAGACTGTTGCAGGAAAGGCGACTACTATCGTTACTTAGCTGAATTTAGCACTGGAACTGAAAAGAAAGCTGCTTCTGATCAGTCACTTATGCCCTATCAGGTGCTAAATCTTCCAAATATTTTACAAGCGTCAGATTATTTCCCCCCCAAAAGACATTGTGAGACATTTAGCCATTTGCATAATTAAACCTCGCTCATGAACACAATATTTAGTTAAACATGTGTTTTATAGTCTGAATCCACTGGATGCTAGCAGGGCACATAATAGATTTATTAGTTCTGCCCTTTCCTTAGAAAGGCATGAGATTATATTGTTTCCCCCCTCCTAGAAGCTGCATTTGGCCATTTCATAGATGTGGTGTCATTCCAGGCTGGGGCTTGACAGGCCACTAGTTCTCATATGGCCACTAGATCATTTCGACTCTACTAACCTGATGTATGCAAACCTGGTTGTTAATACTATGTCTTGTTTATTTATTTTCATTTATGTTTTGTTTATTTATTTTTAGTCTCTAATATGTGTACTAACAAGTATTGTTCATTCTTCGTGCGTGCAAGTGATTGATCAAAGATGGCGAGCAGCCGGCCACGACGTGACACACCCTCGGCTTACGCGAGGAGGCCGCCAGAGGAGGGGGATGCAGACGAGGGACAGCCGCAGGAGGTAGCGGGAGGAGGGGGAGCCAGAGGAGGGACTGCCGCAGGAGGCCGCGGGAAGAGGGGGAGGCAGACGAGGGACTGTCGTAGGAGGCCGCGGACTCAGCCCCCAGAGCCCGTGCCACCGACGGAGGAGCACGGGGAGGAGGAGGAGGTCGAGGAGGAACAGGGTGCGGCGCCCGAGGACGAGGGAGGCGAGGCGTCGGGTGTGTATCAGCGAGGCCCAGCGAGGCTCCCTTCGTTTCCGCTTCCTCAGAACCGTCCAGTACTTCGTCCTGTGCCGCCCAAGTAAGTAAATATAAATGATATCACAAACACTTCATATGATATGTTTGAAATCGAAAGAGAAACTGATAAATTTTTTTCTTACTTGTGCAGGGCTTGGGAGGTGTTGTCGGGTACTCCTCTGCGCTCTCCCGCGACCGTCTTGGGTGTGTTGTGCCGGAAGTGGTTCCCCGGCATTGTCGAGTTGCCGTCGGAGGCTCGAGAGCCGGCCTACACATGGGACAGGTACGCCCTGGGCGAGGACGACCAGTACCGCAACAAGCAGGAGCGGATACTTGTTGAGTTTTGGGTAAGTTCCTCTTGCACAACGTTAATCAATCCTTCACATTGAATTCTATTTTTTTAAAATAATGATTGGTTATATCGTCTTGTATGCAGAGGTTTTTCAGGGCCGAAGAAGGAACCGAGGGCCTGGCTAATCGTGTGGTGCATGCTGCCTGTAGGAAGTATGTCACCGACATGTTCCACGAGGCGCGCGTCCAGGCCCACATAGACTACTACGCGTCGGCCCGTAGAATGACACTCACCAAGACGGAGGCTCGACAGATAACGCTGACCCAGGAGCAGTACCTTGAGGTAGATGAATAACATTGATTTTGTTTCGTTTCTGAAAATTAAATATGTTCAATTTCATCTTCATATATGTCAAATACTCGTTGACTTGTAGGTGATTCCCTGGTGGTGCCGAGCGCATGCCGACGCCTGGACGATGATCGTGGCTAGGTGGTTCACGCCGGCCTACATAGAGAAGCACGAGTCTCAGCGGGCACTGCGTATGCTCAGGCCAGCTGCCAGTCACCATCAAGGCAGCAGGAGTCTCCCCGCATTCAAATCGGCTTATGTAAGTGATTTTTCTTCTATTTAGTTTCACGCTTAACGTATGCCTGATTGCTCACCACCTGCCACCTTTCTCACAGGAGGCCGCGCACCCGGACGAGGATGTCTCGTTGTTCACGGCGTGGGCTATGTCCCACCAGACCAGGGTGGCTGGCGACGTCACCTGGGACCCGGCTGCCCCTCCCTCGGCATACTCCGACCCCAACGTGTACACTAAAGTTCAGGAGTACACGTCGGCGGTACAGCAGCGGCACGGGCCAGAGTACGACGTCTGCACCGAGCCCATTGATGCCGAGGCCATCATGAGGCTCGGTGGCGGCAGGAAGCACGGCCGGGCGTGGATTGTGAACGCCGCCATCGACCCCACCATTGTTCCCACTCTGATCCAGCTCCGAGCACAGAGCACGAGCTCCAGCCAGCCCATACGCTCACGGCCTACTCCGACACTGCAGCGGGTCGATGCGCTCGAGGTAATTCTTGTTTTACTCATCGTAAATTAATATTCTCACACTTTAGTTAGATTTGTATTACTTAAATATTGGAGTGCAGGCCCGGAACTACGAGCAGACGGCGCAGATCAACGAGCAGACGGCGCAGATCACGACCCTCACTGCTCGGCTGGAGGCTGAGCAGGCCGCTCGGGAGGCCCAGGAGGTCAGGATGGCAGAGATGATGCAAATCATGCAAGCTCTTGGGCAGAAGACATGTGTGCCTGTGCAGATGTCAGCTCCTCCGCTTCAGGTGCCGCACGTGTTTTCAGCTACTCCTGTAAGTGTCAAAGTTCACTTCTCGCTTGTATGATATAGAAACCCAGACAACACTAACTATTGATTTGCTTGTATGACATAGAATTCCAGACAACACTAGCTACAAAAAATTTGATAGGTTTCTGTCTAAACACTAAAACTGTAGTCCTATAATAATTACTGCAATCTCATATAAGCATCTAATTGTTTGTGCAGCCTCAGTCGGCGGGTTCCAATAACCCCCCTCGTGCGTCACCTGATTCCGAACATGTGTGGGTTACACCACCCTCGACGCAGAGGCCAGATGGTTCGGGAGGTTGGGGAGGTTGGTGAGTTGACGTGGACTTTGATTGTGGACTTGATTGTCGTCGAACTTGTGGAATTGTTGGATTTGGACTTTTAATGATCTATGTGATATTTGTGATATATATGTGATATTTGTGAGATATATGTGATGATTGTGATATTTGTGAGATATTTCTACTGTTGAATATATATAGATATATTTTGTATGCATGGAAAGCAAGAAACATAATAAACAACAATTAGACGGTTCCAGGTCTTTGCCGAGGGCCTTAACCATAGCCCTCGGCAAAGAAATTCCCAGAAAAATAAAAAACTGGTCTTTGCCGAGGGCTATGGTTAAGGCCGTCGGCAAAGAAATTCCAAAAAAAAAACCAAAAACAGTTCTTTGCCGAGGGCCTTACTAGAGCACTCGGCAAAGACTCCGTGGAAAATGACACGTCAGCTAACGGCTACTTTTCTTTGCCGGGGGTCGCCTTAGCCCTCGGCAAAGGATTTGTCGAGTGCCCGATAAAAGGCCCTCGGCAAAGACTCCTTCGCCGACGATTTTTTTATCGAGAGCTCTTTGCCGAGGGCGACCCTCGGCAAAGGCTTTGCCGAGGGCTTAAGAGCCTCTGGCCCTCGGCAAAGGCCCTGCGTCCAGTAGTGTGTGGGGCCATGTGGGCCATCACAGCAAATCTCACACTGGAATGATGCAGATCCTGTAAACCGAGACACCATATTGAGTGAACGACTGAGCATTTGGATTGGCTTCTTTTTTTTTGAAAGTAAACCGGGGGAGAGAGATTCCTCACCTTCTCATTTTCAAAAGAGCAAAGTTCCCCGCCAGTTACCTAGCAGGGGTTACATGCAGCAGTAGAGTTACATCGTAGTAAGAGAGCTCGCCAGCCATCAAGGCTGTTTACAAGATTCCACTACAAGAGATATGACCTTCTTTGACGATTTTGTCATGACAATAGCTAAATTTGTCGCTAAGTGATTCTGTTTTACGACGTTCTTTATGGGAGTATGACTTTACGACGAAAACTATAGGTCTGTCACTAAGATCTAATATGAGTCGTCGCAAACAAGAGAATTTTCATATAATGGTGAACTACAATTTGTTGTAACATGCCATTGGACAAATCGTCCAAATTTTTAATTTAAATTTTAACATGCTAAGCTCAAGTGCATGTATCATATTTTAGAATTTTTTTTATTGTCCAGACTACCTTAGATTAAAGAACAATGAAAACCATTATTTTTTATCTCGATGAGATTAGTAATATTATAGTTGATGACTATTTTATTTAAAATTATTTGTGGTCCTCAAATTATGTTTGAAAATCTCACCTTCTAAAGTTCAAAATTTTCAAAATTAAAATTGTCATACACGTTCTTGCATTTAAAAAATGTTCTCACCCGGTAGGCCACGAGTGCTCAACATGCAAGTAAAAATTAGGTTCATGCCCTGTTTAGTTCCCCCATAAAATTCAAAATACTTTGGTTTTTGAATCTTCATTTTGCAAAATGAAACTAAACACTACCCAAAATGGTTGGCAAAAAGTAGTCCATTCTCCATTTTGGATTTTGGACTCAAGAGACCAAAATAAGCTAAAATTTACATTGGTTTGTGTGTCATCCTCACAATCCCATCATTGCAATCCAAAATAAGCCAAATTTTGGTTCGAACTAAACACCCCACCGAAATATTTTGCATTCTGGATTTTGGAATTCAAAATAGTTGAGATTTTTTATTTTGGATTTTGGTTGGAAATAAACAAGGCCTCAGTTTATTTTGTTTTTACCCATCCCAAAATTTCCCATCCGCCGCCATTTTTTCCCCACCCCACAGTGTCACCCGCGCGCACGCAATTAGAAATTTTTGCCTCTGTACTTTCCGTGGTTCACACACCGAACATCACTCCCACATCCACAATGTCCACAAAGCTGCCCAAGCAACGCCGCCGCCGCCGGAGTGTCTGACTCAGTTCCGGTCTCTGGTTGACCGACTCTCTCTGGAGTCAGGCGACTTGGAGCTAGTCCGAACCTTAGCTCCCTGCTAGGGTTTCAGTTTGGTTTTCTTCCCCAAATTTCTCTCCTTTTCCCTCCCTTCCCTCCAATCTCCTCCAAATTTCGGTTGTTCTGCTGGTGCTCCTACGTCTTCCCGGCCCTTCGAGTTGGGGAGCTGTGCTGGGTGCCGGGGCTGCTGAAAGGCGCTGTCAGGCTGGCGTGGTTCTCTGGGTGGAGCGTCTGGAAGTGGGCGATTTCTGGTGCGAAGGTGGGTGTGGTGATGTTTCGTTGCGGAGCTGGTTGGTGTGTGTCTAAGGGTGTTCGTGCTTCCTGAGTTTGTTTTGGGTCTGTCTTCTTGGTGACGCCGGTGTGGGTCTAGTGCTGCTGTAGGCTTGTGGGCGCCTGGTTGTTGTGGTATATAAGAGGCAGCGTGGTTGGGAGGAAAAAATCTTTGGCTGTAGTTTGTTGGCGTACTATGGGTGGTTGTTGGTGTGGTGCTGGTGGAGGTGCTGTGTGCAGGGTGCTTCTTTGTGTGCAGTAGGTAGTGAGTTTGGGGAGTTTGTGTCTGGTGGTGGAGGTGGAAGGTTTCTGGGGGGCTATGGAGGGAGGAAGGAAGAAGGGGGTGGAGGCTCTGGAGGGACTGTTGGGGGGGGGGGGCTGAAGCTTACTGAGGAAGAGCGGAGAGCCGTTCAGGGTGCCCCGACAGGAGTCTAGAGATATAAGCCGTCCTCCCCAAGCGGTGGGGAAGCTGTTTTCTTCAAAACTGGGGTATGCTGATGGATTACTATAGACGGTGGGGAGGATTTGGTTCCCAAGGGAGAGGATTCGCTGTAAGGAGCTTGGAAACAATTTGTTCCTTTTCACCTTTCTGCAGCCAAGAGGGAAGCGCATGGCGATTATGGAGGGGTCGTGGGAGTTTGGTGGTGATTTACTCATAGTGGTGGATTTTGATGAGACCAAAAGGTTGAAAGACCTAGAGTTTATCTATGTTCCTGTGTGGATCAGGGTTTTGATCTACCACTCGGGCTGATGAATGAAGAAACTGCCCGGCGGATCGGTAACAAAGTGGGACGCTTCTTGGAGGTGGATAAGGATGATGATGGCTCAGTAGTGGGTGAGTTTCTCCGAATTAAGGTGGTGCTGGACATCTGTAAGCCCCTCTTTAGGGGAGTCACAATGGAGGACAGAGACGAAGTTGGACAGGGCTGGTGCTCTTTGAAATATGAGTTCTTGCCAAATTTTTGCTACGTTTGTGGTCATTTGGGTCATGTGGAGAAGGAGTGTGATGATGGGGTAGGGCGTGTGGAGGGGAGGCAGTTTGGTGAGTGGATGAGGGTAAATCCAAGCCGAAAGAAGGATGGAAGGAGTAAGTGGACAGAAGGGGGAAACTCAGGAGGAAACTCTCACCATAGGAGGGATACTAGTGGGGGGAAAGGCTCAGGACAGTTGGGTTCAGGTAGTGGAGATGTGTCGCGCATATATGTGGGGAGAGTGGAGGACGACCTCAGGGATGATGGCTTGAGTCCACTAAAGGCGAGGGCAAATGTGACACGGGAGG
Source organism: Microstegium vimineum (assembly GCA_022036555.1). NCBI lineage: Eukaryota > Viridiplantae > Streptophyta > Magnoliopsida > Poales > Poaceae > Microstegium > Microstegium vimineum. The sequence continues at coordinate 6,491,529 of CM039136.1, forward strand.
CTACACAAAAAAGGTTGGAGTTTGGAGCTAAATCTCTGCGGGCTGAGGATCGGGATGAGCCATGTTTGGCAAAGGTTTTGGATAGCAGTGGAGGAGCAGCTTTGGGTGAAAACGGGTCTGGAAGGCTGGTGCCAGGGGTATCAGAGAATGGGGAAGGGCAAGCTGTGGTGGCGGCTGATAGTGTAGAGTGGGGAGATTTTTTCAGGGGAGGAAACTGCCCTGTTACAGGTTCAAGAGGCTGTGGAGGTGCAGTCAAGTGAGATGGATGTGGATGGGGCTGGTCAGGGGGAGATGGGAGGGACTCCAAGTGGTACGGTGGAGAAGGAGGGGGTGGATCCTAATGTTTTGAAACACGACTTTTACTCTGTTGGCACAAAGGAGATGCCGAGTGTGTCAGAAGAGTTAAAGGAGTTGGACAGGGAGGTGTTGCAGGTGGGGAAAAAGAAGAGGATGGTGGGTTGCTATAAGAGAAAGCCAAGGTTACCAAAGAAGGAGGGACCCCCGGAGGGTTTGCGGATTGGGGGGAAGAGGGGTTTGTTGGAAGAGGTGCTGGAATAAAAGGAGGGGAAAAGGAGAAGAGTTGAGGAGGGGGTTGATGTTGGGAATGAGCCTGGTTCATTTTGCTTTGTGACGGCGGGATTGCCTGAGCAGTCCCACCGGGCCCAATGAGGCTTATTGCTTGGAACTGCCGGGGATTGGGGAATGGCCCGACAGTTCGAGGCCTTCTGGATGTCCAGAAGAAGGAGGACCCTGATGTTTTGTTTCTCTCGAAAACGAAGCATGACCGAAGATGGATGGAGTGGCTCAGGTGGAGGTTGAATATGACGAATATGATGGTCAAAGATAGTGTGAGGGTAAGTGGAGGCTTGGCGCTGTTCTGGAAGAAGGGGGTGGATTAAGGATATCATATTGATGCTAGGATTAAGGAGGGGGACGGTTCAAGTGGAGGTCCAATATCATATTGATGCTAGGATTAAGGAGGGGGACGGTTCATCTTGGAGGTTTATAGGTATATATGGGGAGTCAAGAAATGGGGAAAAAGATAAGACTTGGGAGCTCCTTCGCATTCTAATGCACTGAAGTACACTCCCCTCGCTGTGTTGTGGAGATTTTAATGAGATTTTGTTTGGTTGTGAGAAGGAAGGGGGAGCAGCTAGATCTGAAAGTAGTATGTTAAAGTTTAGAGAAGTGCTGGCGGAGTGTGATCTGCATGACCTGGGGTTTGTTGGGGACCCTTTCACTTGGAGGAATCATCACCATAGGGAATCAAGTTACACTAGGGAGAGGTTGGACAGGGCGGTGACAAATAGCGCTTGGCGGGCACGGTTCCCTTTGGTACGTGTGATAAATGGTGACCCGAGGCACTCAGACCATCAACCCATTATTGTGGAACCGGGGGCAAAGGAGAAGGCTCATTGGAAAAAGCCTCTGGAGGTAATGAGAAAATTTGAAGCACGGTGGTTGGAGGAGGAGTGCGTGGAGAGGGTGGAGGCGGCATGGGAAATTGCCGCTAGCAGGGGCAATGTAAGGTTGGTGGAGATCCAAACCCAAGTTTTAGGGGAATTATGGCAGTGGGACAGGGAGGTGCTGGGGGGCCCTTGAGAAAAGAGTTAAAAATGCCAAAAGAGAGTTGGATCGGTGGAGGAGGGCTGCTATATCGCAAGAGCAAATAAATAAAGAACATCTTCTGAGATACAAGCTTGAGAGGCTTCTAGATCAGCAACATACTTACTGGAAACAACGCGCGCACTCAACATGGTTGGCGAAGGGAGATAGGAACACGAAGTTCTTCCATACTCAAGCCTCAGAAAGGAGAAGGAGGAACACAATAAACAAACTGAAAGATGATGAAGGGGGAGAGGTGGCGGGGAATCTGTTGAAGACCTTTATTGCTAATCAATATCACACCTCTTTCTGTCCTCTGCAGGTTCCAATATTGAGGAAGTGCTTGACTATGTACAAGTTAAGGTAACTCGGAGGATGAATGAGAAACTTGCTGTACCTTTCTCAAATGATGAGATATGGGAAGCTTTGAAGGACATGGGTGACTTGAAAGCACCAGGGTCTGATGGCATGCCTGTGGTTTTCTATAAGAGATTCTGGTCGCTGGTGGGTTCCAAGGTTAAAGAGCAGGTATTGCATGTGTTGAATGGGGCTCCTATGCCGGTGGGCTGGAAGGATACAGTAATAGTTCTCATCCCAAAGACAGCATCACCAGAAAAGCTAAAGGATCTAAGGCCTATCGGTCTGTGTAATGTGGTGTACAAACTTGTTTCAAAGGTTTTGGCTAATAGATTGAAGGGGGTACTGCCGGAAATCACTTCTTCATCTCAGAGTGCCTTTGTCCCTGGAAGACTCATAACTGATAACGTTCTATTGGCCTATGAGTTGACACACTATTTGAACCAAAGGAGGAAGGGGACGAATGGAGTTGCTGCGATCAAACTAGATATGAGTAAGGCTTATGACAGAGTGGAGTGGAATTTTTTGGAGAAAATGATGCTAAAGTTGGGGTTCTCTAAACAGTGGGTTGGAAAAGTAGTGAAATGCGTTACAACAGTGAGCTATTATGTTAGGGTGAATGGGGAATTTTCCAATCGTATCCACCCATAGCGGGGGCTTTGCCAAGGGGATCCTCTGTCCCCTTACCTTTTCATCCTTTGTGCAGAAGGGTTATCGGCTTTACTGCAGAGAGCGGGGGATGAAGGAAAAATTGAGGGCATTAGAGTCTGCAGGGCTGCTCCAAGGATTAATCACCTTTTCTTTGCTGATGATTCAGTTATCCTCATGTGCGCTTGTAGCAGGGACGCAAAAGATCTAAAAAGGATTTTAATGGTCTATGAGTGTGCCTCAGGACAGGTTATAAATAGAGATAAATCTTCTGCCCTGTTCAGCCCAAACACAAGTTGAGACCATAGGCATGATGTGAGACATGTTCTAAACATCCAACAAGAGGCGAAGAATGAGAGATATCTAGGCCTCCTTGTGTCTATTGGTAAATCAAGGAAAAAGGCCTTTGAATATATTAAGAAGAAGGTGTGGCTGAGAATCCAAGGGTGGCAGGAAAAATTGTTATCCAAGGCTGGAAAGGAAATCCTAATTAAAGTTGTGGCTCAAGCCATTCCAACCTATGCTATGTCGTGTTTTGAGTTGACAAAAGGCTTATGTGACGAACTAAATTCTATGGTTGGAAGGTGGTGGTGGAGCCAGAATGACAAGGAACATAAGATGCACTGGTTAGCTTGGGAGAAATTGACTTTACCAAAGTATAAGGGGGGTTTGGGATTCCGGGATCTTTATCTTTTTAATATTGCCATGCTTGCTAGGAAAGCGTGGCGAATTCTGGTGTTCCCGGGAACCTTGTGCAGCCAAGTTCTAAAGGCTAAATATTTCCCTAATTGTAGCATCCTACAATCCGAACCACATGATGGGATTTCTTATACATGGAGAAGTATCTTGAAAGGGGCCGAATTGTTAGGAGAAGGGATTATCTGGCGGATAGGTAATGGGGAATCAGTGAATATTTGGTCTGATCCTTGGATCCCACATGGAAGTACGTGTAAACCAGCTACCTTTAGAGGTTCTGTGGTCCTGGCACGAGTGGCAGATTTGCTGGATCCGGACACAGGAGATTGGGATGAGGCACTAGTGCAAGATTATTTTTTCTGAGTTTGATGCTGAGGCTATTTTGAAACTGAGGGTAAACCAGGAGCTGGAGGACAGACCTGCTTGGCATTATGACAAAAAAGGGGTATTCTCAGTTAGATCAGCATATCGATTGGCGATCCAGAGAAGAGAAAATGAGTGGGGCAGAAATGCGGAGTCTTCAGCTTCAGCTGTTGGCGAGCAAGGTCTTTTCAGATGGGAGAAGATTTGGAAAATGGAGGGTCCTAATAAGTTAAAAATGTTTCTGTGGCGCTTAGCTCATAATAGTTTACCAACATGGCGAAATCTGGTCAGAAGAGGAATAAAGGCGGATACCCTCTGCCCCATGTGTCATAGACGGGATGAAGACTGTGGGCATCTTTTTTTCAAGTGCAAAGAAGTCAAACAATGCTGGAGGTCTTTGAATTTGGAGGAGTATCGTCTGATTTTAATGACTTGCTGTTCTGGAAAGGATATGATGCAGAAAATTTGGTCTTTTCCACTGCCAATTCAAACACAGATCTCTGTTCTTTTATGGAATTGGTGGTCAGTAAGAAATAAAGCAAATGTCGGGGAAAGGAAGGCCATGGCCTCAGAGGTGGGCTCTCTAGTGACCTACTGGGTTGCACAGTTTGAAAAGAAGGGGATGGTAGGGACACATGCCCAGCAGAAAGAGACGGCAAGTTGGGAACCTCCGCCGGAAAATATATACAAAGTTAATATTGATGCTGCCTTCAAAGTTGTCTCGGGTCAGGGGGGTTGGGGCTTTGTTGCTAGAGATAATAATGGTCATTTTCTTGAAGGAGGATATGGCAAATTAAAGAGAGTCGCAAGTCCAATTCAGGCAGAAGCATTAGCAGCCTTATATAGCTTGGAAAGGGTTCATCAATTGGGAATGTCAAGAATCGTTCTGGAATCTTATGCATCTGAGCTTGTGAAAGGCCTCACGTCAGAGGAACTAGAGTTTAGTGTGGATGGGTGTCTGTTCAAACATATCAGAGATTTTATCAGGGTCTCTTTTGATCATTGCATTATTCGGCACTGTCCGAGGAACTGCAACAAGGTGGCTGATCGCCTTGCTTTGTTTGGGGCGAGCATGAATTGCTCTGGTTCACCTGTCTTCGTGAGCTAAGTCCCTGCCTCTGTTACCAGGCTTGTCTCCGGGGATATTCCTGGAGCTGGTCACTGATGGAAACTAGCTTTCCAAGATCACAAAAAAAAAAAACGCCGCCGCCGCCGCCTACTGCCAATCAGCCACACCGGTGCCATCCCACAACCTGCAGCCCGCAACATCACGGCTGCACCAGCAGCCGGCTGGAGGGCGGGCGGCAGTGCGGTGCGGGTGCAGGGCAGCTCCGGCCCCTTCCACTGCGCTCGCGTGGGTGCGGCGGCAGCGGCGCCCCCGGCTAACTCCAGTATCGAGGCCAAGCTCGCCTGCATCTGAGACGGCATCCTTGGTTTGCCCAACTCACACCTCGTCCCATGTGCCAGCGCAACCAAGTCCAAGGTCAAGATGAAGTGCGACTACCCGCAGGTATTACCACTATCGCTTGCAGATCTTGCCATGAGGGAGGAGTACGTTGTTGCATACCCTACTTAGCACCGTTCTCGGCCGGAACGGCTCTCCACGGAAAACGGCACCTTTTCTTCCATCCCAGATACGCCAGAGTACAGTCTCCACGGATTGGCTTCTTTCTTGAGGTGAGCATGGCATCCTAGCAAACACCCTATCTGTAGCTGGAACGAAAATTCCCAGTGCATCCCATTGCCATAAGTCCATGAGTATGCTTTAGTATGCTAGATGACAAGGTGTTTGAAAGCATCGAAGAAATCTTGAGTATGCTTTCCATGTTTCGTGATCCTATATATAGTGCATCCCTTGCACATGTCAAAAGAATAGCAGCTTGTGTTTATACACAAATGTGGACCAAATATATGTGTCCACACCCATATCATAAAATTAACTGATTTCTACCAACCAAGAAATAGTACGCATGCCATTAACTACTCCCGCTATTTAAGATATGGCACCTTCCCGAGCACTACCATTTCAACCGGCCGGAATCAGAAGTGAACAGACAACTACCGTTTCCAGGCTTGCCCCATGCTCCAAATAATTGAGAAGACCACGAGAAGATGCAGTTACAGATATTGTTCTCTTCCCGTTCATGGCTCAATCGAGTGACACGATGTCAGTACAGGTTTATGTCTCGAAGTAACAGTCATATGGAAACTATCAAAAGCTAGTTGGTGGCTCAAAAAACAGCAATTACACATGCGACTTTAAGCCAGAACACTAAAGCGCTGCTAGAGTGTCACTGCCAGTTGTGCTGGTGTCCACAGTAGTGATTACACTTAACACTGCTGGGTCGTAGGCCTAGTATCTAAGAAATTTGGGGCAAGCTATTCACCCGGAAGTGATGTCACATGTTACTGCCAGTGCAAGCCATAACCCGGCAATGATAAGTATGATATTACTGCTAGATCAGGCTACACTGACAGCGATTTTATCGCTACCGGGTTAAGCCACGACACAGCAGTTGTGGTTTTCACACAACAAATGTTCTCTACCATTAGAATCACCTAACTATCAATTTATTGATTCTCCACCATTGATTATCCCACCTAGCTACCACCTTTGCTCTCAGACGCCTCAACCTACCACCACTGCTTCTTTCTGCTTATAAATTCAGACAACTGATTTCTCCGACTACCACCGTCATAGTCATCATTTGTAGTCTAAAGATGTGATCTTTGTCAATGAAGATGGTGCACGAGAGTAACTAGATCAAGTTTCAGGAAGATGGGATAATGTTGGATTTATTGCTCGATTGGTGAAATGCTAGTGTGATCATCTTGTTGGTTGTTAGGCCGCGAGCAATACTAGATCCCCCTTTGATTAGGTTGTAGAAAAAAGTTTCATGAGGTGGTCATTCAAATGTCGCCTCAGTAGGACACAACCCTTACTCGCCAAGGGATTAATTATTATGTGCTTGCATTGTATGCTTTGACGTTAGCATTGCTCTAATTGTGGAAAGGTATAGCTAGCTTGGTTAGTGTATATTTAATTTTATTTTGTGGTCTTAGTTAGAATATGATTCACGTCACATTTTCACCTGCAATATTAGATGCCATATGTGTCTCTGTATTGTCCTGTTTTGTATATATATCTACAACCCATGCCTTGAATTGTCTTGATTATGTCAATATACAACATGACCTGATCTGCATGTATCTACGATAGAATACATGTGCTTGAGCTTGTGTGTACATGATCAGTCGGGTACCTATGCCATGTCCTCTAGAGAGGCACCTGGATTTGTCCGTTGAGCTATGCTATTCGGGCCAAAATTGCAACAAGCATAATTCCCTTTTTCGGCCACTTTTTTTGTCTATCAATAATTGGAGTTGTTGCCAATCGGCCGGCTCCTTCTTCCTCCACACTCGACTCAATGATTGTCTATGCTTGATGATTGGCATTTACTTAGCACCATTGGAATATTATGGAACACAACACATTGCTTGTATGTTACAAACCGATGCAACATATGCCCATACTCTCTATATTTATATTTAAGCGTGGAAGCAGGCTGGACATAGGCTATATATTATATGCATTCTCTGGCTCACCTTAAGTCTTGCTGGCTCACCTTATATGTAGGTACTAATTCTGGAAATTCTGGAGCAACTTGACCAATATAATACAATGTGACCTATGTCCTGTCAGAATCTTCTATCTGTACCATTGGTTTTACCTACTGGAGATTGTAAGAAGAAAAAAGAAAAAAAATAGTGCGCCTAGCGCAGACATAGTTGACGCAAAGGAAGGTGGAAGATGGCGATGAAAAAAATAGGAGATTGACTAATATAATTACTGCATGATAAACATAGCCTATAAATAATTGATATAAATCTGTCTCGTCCAAGTAACCTGTGCCTAGAGAGATTAGAACATAAAATCTGTTACTATAATTGCATGCTTTACTGTTGATCATAGCGACCTGGAGAGATATTTATATAGTTGACAAAGGAAGGTGATCACAGCTGGCTCCAAACAAGGAGCATGGGAGCTGTATGTGAGGCGGTGATGAGATGACGCAAGAATTATTGTGCTAGAAGGATATACTTCCCGCTTCAAGTCACTAACGAAGAGTTCTTGAATGATAATCTCTATTCATACATACTTGAGCGTTCTTGCTTCATCAGTTAATTCATTAGAACTATTCAATATTTGTGCTATTTGACATGTGTGTCAATTGAATTTCTCGTGTTTCTAAAAATGCACTCCGGGATAACTCCATAGTAAGCAGCAAGCATCAGCCTTGTCCCAATGCTTGGTGATCTTCTGGACCTCCAGTTCGAGGTTATGGACGACAGCTTCAACAACCGGACGATAGGTACCGATATTAGTGGCAGCGGCCTCCAACATGGCGACACGGTTGTCCTATTCAGCGTTGGCTTGTGTGGTGCGCAGAGGGGCAACAAGGCGCTGATCCAAAGCAGTGACACGGGCAACGTGGTTGCAACCAAGGTTGGAAAGTGTCGTTCCTATCTGGCATCATGCTCATCGAAGCAGCGGCCGTACTCGCCGAGGACACGCTAGAGATATGGATGGAGGTTAAATGGTCGTGGGAAGTAGTGCGTGGTCCAACGGGTGAGAGAGAGAGAGAGAGGAGACCTGAGGAAGGGAAGAACAGAAAACAGTGGCAAGGACAACATGAATAAAGCTTAGTTTTTTGTTACAATCTTGGTACGCTCTTCATCTCATATATTTACACATCTACAAATAACTCAGTTAACCAGGTTGGGCCCCTGATTCTGGTGTTATGCTTCCTGCTTCTGGTGGCCCTAGATGCAGGTGCCGCTTGGCTTTGTTGCCGGGACAGCAGTGCTTGTTGCAGCAGACGTGCTGACATGAGTGAACCGACGAGGCAAGCACCAGGCATACCACCATGACTAAACAGACAGAACTCTTCCTGATCCAGAACTTGCACCACGACTTGACTAAGCACCAGACAGATCCTATGATGCACGTCCACCTATATCATGACTGCTGACCTGCTCGCACTACAGATAGTAGTCAATACGCCACGCAGCACTCCTTTGGGCCTATCTTTGTTGCCGCTAGAACTCCAGATGCATCCCACTCCTATGACACGACACTGGTTTAAGGGCAATGTGTATGTAATATTGTAATTTCGGGCTACAAAATCTTATGCCTCGAAGGACATGGTCTGTGGTCTTCCTGATCAACGAACATATAAGACACACAAAAGTCTACATATCATACGCCATTGTGGAAACAGGATATATACATATATAGGCCTAGGCACTCTGCAACACGTAATAGTAATTCATGTTTTCTTAATTAGAGACACCTAACTATATATCCATCAGGTACACCAACAACATTATGGCTGCTCATATTTTTAACCAACTTTTCCCAAACATTAATTAAGCTCACATATTATATTTCCTTAGTAACTATGAATTTTGAGATTTCATTATATTTGGATCTTGCAAAACAAAGGACAAAAGGTGGCAAGGGGCATTCACTATGCTACAATACAAGAGCACTGTCGGGTCAGAACCCCCATCACTGCCAGAACCAATTCGGGCAGAGGATAATAATCAACTCGGTTTGTCGACTCGGCAGTCATAATAGGTATATCACTGTCAGGTCAAATCATGAGCTAGCAGTGATATCCATATATGAGTAAATGCCAGGTTAACACATTAACCGACAATGATATGGTGAGTGTCAGTGACAGTTTAAAACGTGACCTACAAGTGGCACTCATGAGACCAACTGCCGAATCAGTACAAAGCTATCAGTACCAATGATTGAACATACACTAGAGGCGCTTAGGCCAACTCCTATAGAGCAAAATGCACATGACCTTGCAATCCATGTTAGGCTGACCTGCTCGAATTACATTGGTAGAGCAACATTATTCCTATGATGCACGTCTACCTATATCATGACAGCTGCCCGGCTCGCATTACACATAGTAGTCACTACGCCACGCAGCACTCCTTTGGCCCTATCTTTGTTGCTGCTAGAACTCCAGATGCATCCCACTGCTATAACGCGACAATGGTTTGAGGACAACTAGTGAAAATGCACGTGCGACACGCACGTGTATATAAAAAATATTTATTATATATAAAGAAAAAATATTAAGTTAGATTAGATGTTTTATATGTACTAAAATGATAAAATTGCATTTATAAAGAAAACATATTGTTCTTAAATAAAAGAAATAATAAGTAATATGTAATATTTATGGTTAATATCTATAAAATTACACTACTAAACAGGGACTAGACGGTTAAAAAAATAATGCCTCCCAATATAACTCGTGCCAAAGTGTGATTCAAACCTTGGACCTCCTGCACTGTCTCACGCGCACAAATCACCCCACCTACTTAACTTATCCGTTAATAGATGAGACTCTTCCCTTTTGAACCCACGCATCGAGGGACCTTTAGTCCCGGTTCGTAACACCAACCGGGACTAAAGGGTCTATCTTTAGTCCCGGTTGAAAATTTCAACCGGGACTAAATGTTTTGGACCTTTAGTCCCGGTTGCCAACCGGGACTAAAGATCTATTAACCTCGGACGTAAAAATTTTCGAGACTAAAGCTCATTTTGGACATCAACCAAAGGCCGGTTCTCTAGTAGTGTTAATTAATCTGATAGAACTATTATCCTCAATCATCATCTTCTCTAAAATGTTCACCCACGTGAACAATTCCGGTGATAAAGTGAGGAAAGACCATTTTTATGCTTCCACAAGAAATAAAGCAATAATATTGACCGTAACACAACCCATGCACATGATCTTGTAGTAACCCTAATGGCATAAACTCAATAACTCATAAACAAGAAGTTGTTGGTCACTATTAGCATCAATAGCCAATTAGATTGACCAGGTTAGTGTGATGTAAGAAACACAGCACAGTGTCATAAAAGTTAGCGCCATTAAATCGAGGAGCGTGAATCGAGAAACATGATATGCTACTTAAGGGTGATTTTAACAATAAGGGGTAAAATTGTTCACACATTCCCAGGACAGGAACTACGTTCCCAGGACGAGAAACATGAGCACTGTACCACGTTTCCTGTAACAATACTAAACATGAGAACCCAACCAGAATTTCATTATTTCCTTGGAGACCATTACGATCAAGTTGCTTCACAGCAACAGTTTGGGAAGCAAAACTCTATTATTATCTGTAACACCCTAAAATTTACTTTATGGAAAATAGAAATAAAATGATTTAATTTTGAAATTAAAACTTCCTTTTAGCAGGAATGTGGTTGATGCATTCATGCTGATGCATAGTATTTTGTCTTGGTTGGAATTTGCAAAATCCAAATTGAATTCAAAACTTTATTTGAAAATGAGTTTGGAAATGTATTTGGAAAATAAAAAGAAAAGTCACAAACCACTCTCCCCCTGTCTCTGGCCCGCAGGCCTCTTCCCCCCCACCAGCCCAGCACTCCCCCCCTTCTGTTTCTGGCCCGAGGTGTCCGAGCCCACTCCCCCTCCCTCCTTTTCTCGCGGCCGGCCCAACACCAAGCAGGCCTGCCAACCCCCCCCCCCCGGTCCGGTTCCCTCTCTGCGTGGACGCGCCGACATGTGGGCCCCGCTCCCTCCCGCTCTGTCTCTAGCTCCCCGACAGTCCGGCCCCGCACCGTTTCTCTCTCTCACACGCTGACAACCGGACCCCACCTGTCAGCTCCATCACCTTCCTTTCTCTCCCGCTCCCTTTCCTTCCTCCGTGCCGGCGGTATCCAAATCCGTCGAGCGCAATCCGAGCAGGATTCACCCTTCCCCTCCCTATACCGACACTGCCCGTGGGTCATCAAGCCGAGCACCGCCCACACCGGCCTTTCCTTTTCCCTCCCCCCTCTGCTTTCCTTTTCTGCAGCCGGCATTTTCCTCCGCCGAGCGCGAATCCTCCTCCCGATCCTGCCCTTCCTTCTGTGTCGCGCCCTGGAGCTATAAAAAGCCATACACCGCACCCTGCCGCCCTCAAACCGCAGCTTGAAGCACCGCAGAGCCTCCAGCGCAGCCGCAGATCGAGTAGCGCCGCCGCCGCCGCAGAACAGCACCGCCGCGTTCTCGCCGTTCTAGTAAACCGACACCGACATCAGGGGCCCTCAAAGCTTCGCCTCGACGCCGTGCTTCTGTAACGCCCCTCGCCAAACGATTCCAGCCCGTGTATCTTCTTACCCGCGCTCACCGTGCGCTCTCTCCCTTCGTAGATCGCCGCCGGTCGTCGACGGGCCCCGTGGAGCCTCTCTGGACTCCGCAAACCCCCTAGCATCTCCGCGGTATACCCCTCTCCCTCCCCATGCCTTCAATTTCACTTCTAACACCCCGTACCGCGGCGTCGTCATGATACAGAGCTCGGCGACAATGGCGCCGTCGCGAGCACCACGTTTCGGCCACCCTCCGCTTCGCCTGAGCACCCAACCGACCTCACGCGGGCACCCCGAATCTCCCGGTACCCTCAATTTCGCTTCTAGCGCCCCACACCGCCGAGTCCGCACGCACAATTCGTCCCCGCCATGGCGCCGCCGTGGACGCACTGTCTCGGTGAGCCAGCGCTTCAACCAAGCTCACCCACGCACTCGCGAGTTCACGCGAAGTCTCCCTATGTAATCGGTTGAACCCGAGACGGCCGCAATCGTCCTCCCGACGAACTCCGGCGAGCTCCCACCCTCTGTCCATGGCGCGCCGCCGTTCTAGCGCCGCCCCAGCGACCATCCCCGCCTGCGCCCTTCTGTACCGTCCGATCCCGCCCAGACGGCTGGGATTAGACCCCCGCGAAGGGGTACGCTCCGGTCCACCGTGGACCCGTGGACCAGAACCCCGCACGTGGTCCACACTGTTTCCATGCACCCGCCCTGTCCCGCTCTGCCACGTGGCGCCACGTCAACCCCGTCAGCTCCCACCGCAGATTCCCTGGCGCACCCTCTGGTTTACGCTTTCTCATTTTGGAAAACGTAATACCTTCTCGGCTTTTGCAAAATACGCTTTCTCTTTTTACAGATTTGCCACCCTCATTCAAATGCTTATAATTTCTCCGTTTCAACTCCGTTTTGACCCAAACGAGTTGTGTTAGATCCATAATTTAATAATCTATCTAATGGTACAGTTTTTATCTATGTTAATTACTTTTGAAAATCAAAGTTAATTAATTTGTTAATGCTTTAACCTACTCTTTTCAAAATCCTGTTTAATTTAAATTTTCTCCGTTTCAAATCCGTTTCGTTTCGTTCGAGTTGCGTTGGCTTCGTATCGGCGTAACCTTTCTCTTACTAATCTTAGTAATACCATGTTAATAGCTCCGTATTTTCATGATGTAAAACCCTAAATTGATTAACCACTTTGCAACTTGTTTTATACATGAAATGATGATAGTTTTAACTTCCGTTTTCAATCCAAATACAATTTTGACCTAATCTAACCAAGGTGTTTCTTTGGAACACATTATACACTCTTTTATATAGTTAAAACTAATAAAACTCGTAGTTCTCTTTTATAAAAGCAAATCTTCCGTTAGTTGTATCTCGATCATCGTAGATCCGTTTAGTGTGATCTTCGCGACTGGGTGATCGTAGAGTTGCGTAGGTTCCTTTTAAATCCTTTTTATTGATTGGTGTATTTTTCTAATTTTAGTCATGTTTGTATGCTTTGTATGATCAGAATGCTTGTGTGGTGATTTGTTAATTGTCGTCCAATCGGTGAGTTTTGCGCTGGTGATCAAGAAGAAGTCGTCTGAAGTTGAGAAGCAGTTGAACAAAGGATCTAAGCTCTTAGGGCAAGTTTTACATGGGATTATCCTTGTTGTCCTATTCATGATAATCACTCTTTAATCATATGCATGTGTTTCCTTGTTACCCTGTAAGGATTATCCTAGTTTTGTACCTTATACCTTGTTACCCTGGGAATTTATACATTTGGGTAGATCAAGCTAGTGCTCTTGGAGAATAACTATGATCATGTAAACTTGATTAGTGAATATGTGAATTGACAATAAAAGATGACTTTTTAGCAACATGGACCATAGGTGGAACACCAGGAACTCACACCTGTGTTCTCACTCATAGGGATATTTCTGTAAGAGATTACCCTGAGAAAACAGTACTACCATAAGCTAATGGGCTCTGGCTTGACTCAGTATTAGGCTTTTCCTAGTCTGTGGCAACTTACCCGAGAGGGCGCAAGAAGTGCTCTGAGATGTTTGGAAGCGCTGCGGTGACTTCTGGGCTCTTGTTGAGGGAACTTGTAGCGGGTTGTTACTTTCTAGTGGAACTTGTGAAAGGTCTCATAGTGAACCCTGCCGGCCTACCTTGGAAGTGGGTTAAGAGGGTCGCGTCCTCTGGCGAAGGGGCAATTCACGACTTATGGGTAAAGATGTACACCTCTGCGCAGAGTTAAAAACTATCATGATAGCCGTGCTCACGGTTAAGAGTGGCTTGGACTCCCTGCTATGTGATGTTCTTATGTCATGGCTCATCAGTTGTTATCGGTGATTTATTATTGTTACCATTCATATAAACATTATATTCATGTTTACTCTTGATCATATGGTTGTTGGGCTATTGATGACATTGATGCTACCATAATGCTAAAATTGTGACAACATAAAAGCTGATGCAGTTAAATCCGTGTCTATCCTTTTTGAGCCTCATGAACCCCATGTATACTTGTTGAGTACGAAAGTACTTAGCTTGTTTACTTTCTTTTCAATTCTTTGGATAAAAATCCCGGATGGGTACCAGTTTGTAAGAGTTGGAAGAGTTAGGCTTGTGATCAACCAGTCAGTTGGTCCCTGTGGAGTGGAGTCTTCGTCTGAAGTTCGGAGTGTCTTACCGATGTTTGCCCTCTCAAGGTTATTTCTTTAACCATATATGTTATATACTTAAGTATTGTCTTTTGATATTACCTTGTTCTGTGACTATATGTGGGATTTGACTTTCTGGGCTCACATATAGGGTATATCTGGTTTTGTCCTTAAAACCGGGTGTCACATTATCCAGGGCGTAAATATAATTGTTAATTCGTTATGTTAGGGCTATCCACCAACATTTTACTTAATGTTTTAACTTAGAAGCCAGATTTGAGAGGATTTAGTTTTATTATTTTTCTTTTAGCATCGTCGACCAATAGTTTACTTAATGGTTCAACTCAGAAGCCAAATTTTGCTTAAAAGTTATTTTTTTTTGTTTGTCAGTTCCATATGGAAGATTTTGCCTTTCCCCTAAAACCGTTTCAAAATAATTTCGTAGTAGATAAATATACCTGAATGCCACACTAAGATATGCCACGCTAAGATAGTTGGACAGATCACTGTACTGGCAACATCGCAACATGTTGGAAAACAAAAGAGATATATCATCATTTCTTATTTCATCTATGAACCAACAACAGGCAAAAACAGTCTTGCTTCACCTCGATAAAACAACAGCAACGCTCTTCGTGTTCTTTGTATCCTTACAACCACAATAGTGATAATAAGTTAATAACAAATAAATACTCCCTAAGCATCTACACTGAATAAGCTACAACTTTGGTAGTCAAACCAAATCATTTCTCCTGATCACGGTTTGTTTTCAACCGAAATCTCTCGGTATATTTGTAATATATCCCATTTATCTGTAGGTGTCGATAAGAAAAAATCTAACTTTTTTGTACAAATTTTGTTTAAGTTTATTTAAATTTGTTTAAATTCAAATCTAGTTATATTTAAATTTAGTCTGGTATTTCCGGTTTATCCTCTTTGTTTATGGCCCAGATAAATTTTAATTTCCGAAAATGAAAACCCTGCTCCCAATCCATCAAATCAAAACAGAGTAAAAATAGTCGATTGAAAGATCATACAAAGTACTATTAAAACCTCCATAGCACACTGGAGCAATTCTCCCTCGACAGACTCCTAAATTGACACCCAAAAATGATTGTCGAAACTGAATGTGTACCCTGTCAGAAACTGACGGTAATATTCAGAACGCGATATCTCACATAGTACTCAATGAAAAAAAAAATGCATTTAAATACTCGTTGGAAAGGTAATGAAAAGTTCTACAATTTCCACGTTACTATGGGAGATTGAAATTCGACAGATAAAGTCTTCAAAATAGACTTTAATATGCAACTATACTGCTTATTCTGCCATACAGTATATGGAAAGGGCTAATCAGACAGGGCTAAAGAACAACATATAGGTGGAAAAGTGCTTCGATTCAATACCTAAAGCAGATGACAAACTTATCCCGATGCCCCTTCCTTCCCTCTCCCTTCGCAAAACCAGCAGTAATGCATCAATATCAAGAGGGCAACGATCTGCAGCCAGTGGAAGAGGTTTCACCAAGCACCGTTACTATCTTTTTTGCTACTGCAACAGAGGATCGATCATCAGGATCAATCGATGGATGCTCACCTGCAGAGACAAGGGGAAAACAGAACCGCTCTGCCTCTTGTGGTCTGAGCAGGCCTACGGCTACGGACTATGGCTACTCACTCCCCTCCGCAGGCCTCCCCACGCGACGCCGAAAACAAGCATGCCGTCCACCTCTCGGCGCAAGCCCTGTTGCCGCCTCTGGTCCTCCCCCACTGGCCCGCTTGCTGTCTCGCTCGCTCGGAGACGCCCTCGTCCTCGGCTCTTCCCGTCTGTCGCACGCGGGTTGATTTCCGAGGGCGAGAGGGGTCCAGACGCCTCCGCATTCGTGCCACAGAAGGCGGACTGCTAAGAGAGCGCAGGACGCGCATGGGCAAGGTGCGATGATGGTGAGAAAAAAACGCCGAAGCAAGGCATCGGCAGAGGGTAAATGTAAAGAGTTTCCAGATGCATCCCATTCCCATGACGCGACAATGGAGGACAATGTGTATGTAATTTCGTGGCTGCAAATCTTATGCCTTGAAGAACATTGTTTGTGATCTTACTGATCGACTATGGCGCAAAAGAGTCTACTTATACGTCATTGTGGAAAGCAAGATAGACATATAAAAGGACATATAGGCACTCTGCCCCCACGTAGTAGAATTCATGTTTTCTTAATTATTGACACCTAACTATCCATCAGGTAGACCAAAAACATTATGGCGGCTCAGACTTTTCAACCAATTTTTCCCAAACATGTGGCTCACATATTATATTTCCCCGAACCAACTGTTGCACGTTATTTAGAGCAGTTCACCACCGTATCTCAGTTGTATTGTATCTTAAAGCTAAATAAGGTCCTAGTCCTACCCCCATCTTAATTTTCACTACCGGAAACCGATGCCGAGTGTTGGAAGCTTTGCAAAGAGCTTTATGTCGAGCGCGGCTCTCGGCAAAAGGCAGGAATTCGGCAAAGATGCCTTTACCGAGCGTCTAGCTCTCGGCAAATATGGTCTTTATCAAAAGCTAATCCCTCGGGCAAAACTGACTCTCAGTAAAGATGACGGTGCTCATGCGACAAGCTAATTAAGGAAAAATGGTTGTCACCATTATGAAAGGAAAATAAAACAACCACTTCATATAAGCGAAAAATAAAACAACCACTGAATTTATATATGAATGGAAGCACCCACCTGTGCCATTATTAAAGACGGTTGAAATAACACTAAATTTGCATTTAAACTAAACTATTCGATCAAGATAATATATAAAAACCCTTTGATATAGTGCTACTTTGGATACAATCATTCCCCCCAACAATCCCCCTCAACATAATATAAGATTGATCCAAAACTGACACTTCATTACTGTATAAATTACGGGCAAAATTTTCTGTGGCCTATGGGGCATTAATGAGATTACGTGCAGTCGTGATCACGATGGACACGGAACAAAAAACCTAATTTGCTTGTGGGCATTCTAATTTGCGACGAAATTGCTGTGAGAGGTAATATTTGCAAGACACAAAAGGGCATGTGATTGGCCTTGGCACGCCAGCACCCACAAATGAACGATGAGGCTGCACCTCCTCCAAGCGCACTTGTGCACATCCATAAGATACGCAGTGCCCTCCCTGTCATCTACGCACTCCTGGCCACACACACCCCGTGTCAGGCCACACAGCAACTGCTGGCTGTGTGCATGTGCTTGGCTACCCCATACATCCATGGCCATGCATGCCACCTATTCTTGCTCAACATTCGTGACCCTGATGGCCTGTGTTTTTAGGCCCTGGTTCATGACACCGTCTCTTAAAGAACTCTAGGTAATCACAGCTAGCTAAGCGAGTTGATGAACATGAACTG